>JBAIZZ010000157.1:1078483-1116325 GCA_037355905.1 Heliconius aoede
AAATCCGTTGAGCAAAAAGAGTTTATATGAGTCGTTTTAGAGTTCCGTACCTCAAAAAAAAAATTCCGGTCAAGATCGTACACGCCGATAACTCGCACTTGTAAAAGTCAAAGAAAATAATTTTAATTCATATCTAACTTTTTATGTTTCATCTCTGTTGTGTTTAGTGGTCGCGGTTTAGTTCAATATCAATGTTGTCATTTTCAAATCAAGTGGGATGTCGTTGAATAGGTATTTAAAAATTATTGATTAGGTCCTTCTATGATTTCTAATTGTAAGTAACAGTTTATGAAGTATAACGGACGATATAAGAAATATTTAAAGAAGAAATCGTAAGAACAAAATTGGAGAAAAGCCAAAACACTAGACTGTATAGAAAATTAAAAAGAAAAAAGCAAACGCAATAACTCATTTGGATTGACAGTCGGGATAGTTCTTTAAGCAATTAATTCCTCATAAGAAAGAAATATAAAATTTACATGAGTAATTGATTGAAGTAGGTCCCGACTGCTTAATCCTAATAAACAATCGCGCTCGCTTTTATTTAGTTTAATACAAAAAAAGTTGGGGTTTTCGTTTTTTTTCGTTTTCTTTATAATATTTTTGTACTCACATAGTTCCAAGTGTCATTTTAAAAAATATCATAGTCAGGAAGTTACCGCGTCGTGTTACCGCGTGATCTGTGTTTACTCATTTTGCGGCATAGATAGAAAAACTTATGGAAACAATGCTTCACATACAACTCTCCATACTGTATCTTAACATTTTTATCGTATTATTTATTTTTCCATTTTAAAATAATATATTTTATTTGCACTATACAATATCCTTTTTACTTTTTATATTATATATCGATCCAAATCTTTATCTTTTCAATTAAGATTAAGTAATTGAAACATAAGTAATAAAAGTTGATAATATATTTATTTAAAAATATAATATAATACAATAAGAGCGAGAAACGTATAACTTATCAGGTATATAAAATTTATATTACTATAAAATTTATATTATAATATCACTGTGAAGTATAATAATATACAGTAATCGCGTATGATCATTTGAAGATTACGTTCCGATTTGAGTTGCAATGATTGTCGGTTTAAAATTTTGAATTTCCCGCGATTTTTCATACTTTATTACTATTTAATTGATAATAGACAAATGTACTGAAATGTACTGGTTTTAACTAACTGGTATTAAATTTTATTGTTTTTCCTTAAAACTCATGATATTTATACATGGAAGATAACGAACACAACTTTTAGATTTACCATAATATATCTTGTGCAGTTTTAACAATATTGCCATATAACTTTGATCCCACTGACGTAGTTATAATTAATAATATATTTTATGAAAAGATACATTTATAAAATTCTTAATAATTGCTTGTATATGTATATTATGAACTTTATTTTTTGCTACTTGTGTTTATAATGATACACCCTTGGTCTATAATAGAAATATTTATTTATTATAAGATATTATCATTTAGAACTTAACATAAGAAACAAGAGTTCAATTATTATTTGCGAAGAAAGTGAACCCCAAAATCACACAAGAGTAATAGTGAGAGAGTGAATAGATAGACTCTTGGCTTGTAATGAAAATATGTCCTTTAATATTATTTACATATATATATTTTTGACCGTGCCATCAGAGCGGTTTGTTTAATATTACAAATAACATTTAACTCAGTCCATGTTTATTTCATAATATTTAAAATATTTGAATTCAAACATTGATATCCTTAGAGATTATTATTGAATTTATGTGCTTGAAGCTAGGGAGTTTAACGACTGTGGAATGGCAACATTATGGTTAGCTCCGAAGTTTGACGAGCGTTTTTCTATTGGAGGCCGAGAACATCCGAATGTATGATTAGGTCACGTGGTACTTTTGGAGTCTTCGTGGCGTAGCTTGTTCAGCTGCTCGTCGAAGCGGCTGTCGGACGGTCGCCTCTCAGCGAGTCTGCGTACAATGTAGCAGCCATTTTTGTTCTTGTTCATAATAGCGTGCGCATATTTTAATGTATTCAGAGAAATATATAGGAATTATTTCACGATGACTATCATAGTCTTTTTAATAGATACATCTGCTTCTATGAACCAAAGAGCTTATTTGGGCGGATGCCCAACGTTGCTCGATATAGCCAAGGGCGCTGTGGAAACGTTCGTAAAGGTACGTGCAGTGTCATCGACTCCTCAAACCGCCTCGTTTTGGGATCGATTTGTTTATCGCGTGTATAGTGTGTGGAACTTATTAATATTATGTCCTAGGTTCGTCAACGATGTCCTGAAAGCAGAGGCGATAGGTATATGCTTCTAACTTTCGAAGAGCCACCCGCGAACATCAAGGTTAGTAAATCAGAGTGAACACGTTTTTTGGGGATATTCTTGTAATTTATTCGTGAATATTGATAGCAAAGACTGTCCTGGTGTGTCTCTATGAAATGCACTGTGATCTGGAAACTAGAACATGATCATACGTTGAGAATACGAATTTTACTGAAATATAAAACACGACGTAAACAGGACGAACCGCTGCCGTTGCTGCCTTCGCGATGTCGCTCGCGACTGCGCTTTCGTCGAGCGCTCATTGGTCGAGAAAACGTATTTAACGAAATGGCGAATTGGGGGGAAATATGAAAGGATGAGTGCAAAGGAATGTGTTATATGATTGCGGTTTCGTTTTGTTTGATAACGATTAATGATATCGAGGCATGTTTATTTCCTAAATAAAGTATATGATAATAATTAATTTATAATAAATAATTTTGCAGGCTGGTTGGAAAGAGAATTTAGCAACTTTTATTAATGAACTTAAGAACCTGCAGTGCCTTGGATTGACGACAATGGGTGCTGCTTTAAAACATGCATTTGATGTGCTCAACATAAATCGAATGCAAACTGGTATAGATACTTATGGTCAAGGAAGATGTCCTTTTTACTTGGAACCATCTGTCATTGTAGTTATTACAGATGGAGGAAAACTGACAAGCAATGCTGGAATTCAGGAAGAAGTGAGTATTTCAAATGGTTGTTACCTTATAGTAGTTGCCCTATAGTACTTATTACACTTTTTTAAGTATTATATACTTATAATTAAGGTTATATCCATTGCTTTTAATACATGTACTTATTGTGATTCATGATACATAATATACATTATATAAAATCCAGAAACAAAATTTAGATATTGTCAAGTCCTTCATTATGTCCCATAAAATTTTCATATTTGTGGGTTTAGTTATGATGCAAACATTTACTGCTGCTCATATCTTATCTATTTAGTTTTGTTTGGATACAAGTTAATTTAGAATTTTTGATATTTTTTATTCCTATGTATTATTTTATGAATAGGAAATTTGGTTATATGTTAAATAATATATGATGTATTGTTATTATATTAACCCTTGAGATAGTCTTATAAGACATCTTTAGGACTGTCCCAAATAATTTAATTACATTTATTTAAAGAGATACTTATTGATTGATTTTATCACAGTTAAATCAATAAACAATAAAATGATATATTTGAAATATCTTAAAATATAATAATGTAAATATATTGAGACTAAAAGGAAAATAAAATATTGCAAGTTTCTAAAATGTTAATTACAGTTTAATTTACCTATGAACTGTCCTATACCTGGATCCGAGTTAACAAGGGAACCGTTCAGATGGGATCAGAGGTTGTTCTCATTGGTGCTTAGGCTAGCTGGCACTCCTGCCGTTGAGAGAGATACTGGACTTGTACCGTCTGACTCATCACCGATAGATGCAATGTGTGAAGTTACTGGAGGTTAGTGTGAATTGAATTCTAATGTTATGTAATGTTTTTTATTTGTGAAACATTTATATTAAATATCAATGAAATAAATATACCTCAGTTACTTTATTTATTTATCTGATGGCTCGATAAGTTTATAAATATAAGTTTTAGTCAATATTTCATGACCATTATTGAGATAATAATTTATTGTTAATAATGTATTGTTAATAATAATAATGTATTGTTATAAAGAAATAAAACATTGCCTTTGTAGAAATAGATTATAAAAATAAGATGATATATTTATCAAACTCATACATAAAAAATATTTTTCTCTTAATTTATTTGAAAAAAAAACTTATTGTAAATGAAGCAGTCCCTACTTATATTAAAAGTAGTTTTTACACTGTACAGATTTGTATTTATTTATTATGCTAAATAGTTAGTAAACAGGGGTGACATTATAGGCCCTTTCCAAACCAGTTTATCAAGTTTTTTGTATAGAATTCTCGTTGAAAATTCTTGCAACTTAATACTTTATTACAATTTACTTAGTTAACTGAATATTATATATATGTGTATATGTACTTTTTTTATCTTCTGCATTAATAAGGTGACCTAACCTAACCTAATTTGAAACAATATTTCTTCATTATTGGGCAGAAAATGGAGAATAATATCTTAACACTAGGTTTCCTCTGCATACATTTTATGTGTGGGATACATTGTTATAACAATACAAATTATAATACTAAAAGAAAATATATTTTCAGGTCGTTCCTATTGCATAACATCGCATCGTATGCTAATGCAGTGTATCGACAGTCTAGTACAGAAGGTCCAAAGTGGTGTGGTTATTAACTTTGAGAAGATTGGCCCCGACCCCCCTCCAATAGATTGTGGAAACAACAGAGAGGGCGAGGAGGATGTGCCAGAAGGCGATAAGGAAATGGATGTTGATGGAGACAGGAATGGAGTATGTATTTTATCGAATTTGATATATCTTTTTCTTATTTATAGGGATACAAAGAGATATAATAAAATGACTATGACTCTGGAGGCTGGCTATAATACATTTCATACAATTAACTAAAAAAATATATATTAATATTTAAACATTACGTATAACCTAGTTGGTTATTATTTAAATATTAAAAATGTTTACTTCCAGCGCTGGAATGGAGGCGCCTATCAAACAGGAATACCCAATCAAGTGACTGCACCTCAAACGTGGCATTCTTGTCGGCGTCTCATCTACGTACCGCGCACAGTATCACAGAAGGGTTTCGCTGTTGGTTTCTGGCCGATACCCGAATCATTCCGACCTGACCCCAATGCTCCATCTTTGGTAGGTTTTGCTCATTTTGTTTTCATTACATCGTGTATGCCGCATACAGCTTGGTAGGCATAGGAAGCCTAATGTTATGACGCTCCGTTCCCTACATTCTGTTGAATTTGTCATTTGAATGTTGAGTGGCGGAACTCAACGCTGCAGTTTTGCCTCGGTACCATAGCAATGACACGAAATTATTAATAAATGAAAAACCATTTCCACTAGTGGGAATCATACCCACAACTTTCATGTCCACAAAAAGTCCTTGAGTATATTTATTTTTGTCTTTCTATTGACTTAAAAAATAACAAGGAGACCGAAATGATTGCATACATTTTTGGGCCCAGAATGTATAGAGATGAAAATGGTATGAATTAATAGATTTCGATACATCATTCCTTCCCTGAAAATGGTGAACGGTTGTGGGTTCGATCCCCACCCGAGGAAGTGAAATATTTATTTACGTTTATATTTCCATTTCTTCGCTCTGGTGTCGAGGCAAAGGGCGGCGTTGAGCTCTGCCACTCATTAGGCAATGCCTCCAGAATTCAGGAATGGAGTGTCTTAACACTAGGTTCCCTCTGCCTGTGTGGGATACAGCGTGAAGCTGATTTTTATATCTCAATTCTTTACATTCACATGTCTATTTAAATTAAAAGGTAAATGTGAATACATTTATATGTAATTAACTTGAGCAATATTAAAAGAAGAAACAATCAACTCTGCTAAAGATATCCAAATGATAGTCATGCATATTTATTCCATAGGATGAAACATAAATTAGCATAATAAGTTGAATCGTAATGTAAATAGTTTTTGTGTCTCTAGCTTGAACAAAAAATAAGGCAAGCACTTTATTAATTTATTATCTAAAAATTTAGTAGAATGTTTTTCTCTTATGGTTTAGAATTATTTATATTTTAGTAAAAATTTGTAAAAGTTCACTATTAACAATCATATTATTTTAATTTTTATATATGATATATATATCTAGAATTGAACATTTTCATATATTTTTTTCTTGAATAACACCCACAAATTTGTAAATTAAAAATGAATACTTTTATTTTTTTATTGTGAAAATTATGACAAAAAGTCAATTCAGTAAGTTTAGCTCTTTAACTATTAAAATTTTACAAAAATATAATATTTATCTTTACTTTAAAATTACCTTTCAGCCTCCGCGATCAGCACATCCCGTAGTAAAATTCACATGTTCATCTCAAGAGCCGATGGTGATCGACAATTTACCTTTCGACAAATACGAGCTCGAACCAAGTCCTTTGACGCAATTTATATTGGCAAGAAAACAACCCACTGTATGTTGGCAGGTATGTTTGAATTTATGGTTACTATATTAGTAGTTTTTTCTTTTTTGAAGGTAGGATTGAACCTAGTATAAAGACACTCCATATTTCCCCCTTTTTGTAGAAATTTCGTGACATTGGATATTGAGTTAATTCAACGCTGCTCTTAGTCTTTTTATCAGATTGAGAAAATGAGAATATTAAATTATAGTAGTATTCAAACTCGTCATTGATCATTCAAATATCTGATAAAAAAATTACGCACATGAAACATCTCTGCTGTTAAGTATCATAATAGACAGTAATCCTTTGAAATAAGTAAAATGTGCTCTTTTCAGGTTTTCATGGCTAACAGTGGCTGTAAAAACTCTGAAGTCAGTCATGCGTTTGGTTACCTCAAAGCATCTACAAATCTTACTTGCGTCAATTTGTTTGTACTGCCATATAATTATCCAGTTCTATTGCCGTTGCTAGACGATCTGTTTAAAGTGCATCGCTGTAAACCAACACCCGAATGGAAATTGGCATTTCAACAGTATTTAGACAGGATGCCTTCTTATTATGTTACGGTATTTTTTTTATTTATTAATATATACAATACAATAGGGTCGACGAGTAGTGGTCTAAAGTTAAGATTTTGAATTTGCAAATGGCAGTATAATAATCAAAAGATAAGTCCTAAACAGCTAACAGGGCGGCTACGATTCGTCGACTTTGCGTATGTATATTGTAAGTCAAAAACTCCTTGTATGTTTAACATACAAGGAGTTTTTGACTTAATAGAAGATTTTGCTCCTATACAGATGTCTCTTTATTTTTATAATAAAGTCATCGTTAAGTAATCTGTGAGATTCCTATTAAGAGAATAGTTTCTATTAAATATCTAAAAATCAGCTTAATGCTATATCGAACACACAGCAGTGTAGGTAGAGGGAACCTAGTATTAAAACACTCCATTCCCCAATTTCTGCTCAGTTTTGGAAATCTTCCATGTTGAGGGACAGAACTCAACATTCCTCTAGTAGGGATAGAACCAACAACCAGAATCACGTTTACAGTCACACACTTGTCTCTGCACTTGTGTGTCACTGTGGGTTAGTTTCCGACTGTATCCTCAGCTTGTTATAAGTTCAATTCCTCCTCTAAATGGAAGGAGCAAATTAATAATATTTAGTGTTCTCATACTGTAAATAATAATACAAAAACATAAAAAAATATTATTCAATGACAACTATAGTTGTTTTTATAAATAAAAAAATTCCAGCCACTTCGCCGAGCACTAACTAAGATGGGGGCGTCTACACCACTGGTTCAAAGTTTGATTCCCGACTCTCAAGATAACTCGCTTAGCTTCTCTGTACTGAATTATCTGAAAAGACTGAAAAATCAAGCTAAGATTGAATTTGAGAAACTGTGCGCCGATGTCATCAATAAAGCATCTAGTGGGAATAATCAGAAGGTATATAATGGAATGGACTACAAAATAGTAATTTTTTTACAGCTTCACCTGTATTCCACATAAAGCAGGGTAGACAGTGGGAATCTTGTGTTACGGCACACCGTTCACCACTTTCCGTCGAAATCATCCGCAATGCGCGCTGAGTGGCCTAAATCAGCGCTCTTTGCCTTGTTACCACGGTGGGGAAAATGAAAATATTAAATGAAAATAACCGTCGCGTTTACGGTCACACCCTTCGCCACTACGAATCAAAAATATAGTTAAAAAGTAAAAAATAATTTTAAATACAAAACATGAATCATGTCTCTCAGATAGCAGAAAGTGTTCGTGTAATGCCACGATCGCCACTCAAGAAGGATCTCACGACGCATCCGAGTTTACAAGACAAGTTCACAGCATTACGAGACCAGCTAAACGAGTTTGGCGGTTTCGTGGTGGGCCTGTCTAGAGGCAGGCATAAAACGCAAGCGCACACGTATAGAAACCCCTTCGATATACAGCGGCGGGATTTGTTAGACCAAGTTAGTATTGTTTTTTCTTTTGTCATAGTAATAATCTATATGAATATATAAAAGGAGGTGTTCCTGCTGATGGAGGTAAAACGCATGCACAGCCGTAACCGCTGTGCGTAGAAACGCGAAATTTACACAAATATTTATTTTCATAACGTGGACATCCACTAAGAAGAGATTTTGAAAAATGTTAACCCTAAAAGGATGAAATAGGGGTTGAAAGTTTGTATGGTTTTTTTTTAATTCGGTACCTATTTTTATAATATTTTAAATTTACATTCTTAAAAATATTTCAAATTCAATGAATATGTGTTTCATGGTTTATTAAAATTTAATCCATAAACTAAAAATAATTCCTTAACCATATCGACGCAGGAATGAGATCTCTCCGGCGTCGATATTTAATAAATATTCGTATAGTTCAAGCGGGCAAAGCCGCCGAGGTCGGCTAGTGTAGTATATTAATATTAATTACTTTAAAAAAGTGTTATATTTAAGATTATACCATTTTATCAGTTATACCATTGATAATTTTATTATTTTCATTCTTGGCAGTGTGCATTGTTTATATGGTTATATACCTTTAAGCCGACGATACCATCTCCATGATTCTTTCCAAGTAGATTTGGTGAATCACTAGATTTAATATATATATATATATATATATATATTAAAAAGAGAATAGGACAAAAATAGATCCCTGAGGGATCCCAATGCTAGAATTCTCTTACAATTATAAATATTTTAATAATACCTTTTCTTAATAATATATTAATAAAAATTGCAGGTAGTAAGAATGCGCGCGAATTTCCTCCAACCTTCACTCGCGCACACGCGTCTCGTGGACGAGGACAGCGTACACTCCATGCCGGTGGCGCAGATGGGCAACTACCAGGAGTACCTCAAGCGCATGACGCCGCAGCTCCGGGAGATCGAGTCGCAGCCTGTTAGACAACACATGTTTGGCAATCCGTTTAAAATTGATAAGGTTTGTTTGTGTTGTGTATATACTACTGAGTGTTTGCTACTTTTCATTATTTTGTTTTCAAAAGTACTATGCGTAAAAGTTGACTTCAGCCTTGAAGTTATAAGAAATAAGAATTTTAATTCTTCATTTAAGGTGATTGGTAGGACGTATTAAAATAGAATTTTTTTTTTTTTTTTTTATAAATTTTCTATTTTATTTATTTATTTGAGATTTACAACAGGCCATAGGCCCAAAAAGTATAAAGTAATTTACAAATGGCATACTGGTAACATAAAGTACATCTCAAATCTCGTAGTGTCTAGTTAAATTGTAGAATGTCAACAAGTTCATTTTTTACAGTAGAGATGTTGTGTCCAAGTATTTCTTCGGTTAAGAATCTGTTTCCGAATCTAGTTAATCTAGGAATCGCCGAGTGATATAAATAATTTGTTCTACAAAATTGCTCTACAAACAGAGCATTGTACCTAGTGTCATAAGTACCGTTGTATATAACAAACTTATCTGATAATTCATCACATTTGATTTGACCAGAGCGGATTTTATATAAGAATAATAAATCATGAAAAATTCTCGCAGATTCAAGTGATGGTAAATTAGACAAAGTAGATATTTCTCGATAGTCGTGAGTAAACAATGGATTTTGTAATTTAAGTTTGAAGGCAAGATAAGCAAAAAATTTGTGTTGTACGGTTTCCAAACGTTTTGAGTACTCGTCAGTGAATGGTGACCATACAGTTGAGCAGTACATCAATTTCGATTTTACAAACGAGTTATATAATGTGATAATTGGCTGAATAGTTTTAAAATTATAAGTCTGCCTTTTGATAAAACCTAACATTTTCAACGCGCTGTTGACAACATGATCGATGTGTAAATGAAAATCAAGCTTCGGGTCGATCAGAATTCCAAGATCTTTTACAAAAGCTGATCTTACCAATGGTTGACCTTGTATATGATAATCGAATACATCTTCATTTTGCGTTCTGCCACAACGAAAGATTTATAAAAACTAATATAAAAAAAAGTACTTAAAATATTTTACATAATTGTTGCATTCGTTTCAGTCTTATGTTTTACTGTATCTTTAAGTAAAATTAAGAAAATTATAAAATATAATGTTTGCAATTTTCAGAGGATGATGGTAGACGAAGCGGACATAGACCCACTAGGCGCAGTGCGAGGCAGTGGAGGTCCGGGCGCGGCAGGCAAACGAGGCTCGGAAAGTCCTCGGGCCGTGCCTCCCAAACGCAAGGCCGGGCCTCTGCCCCCACACATAGTGGCGAGACGGCCATCCACCCCAACACCAGTGGTCACACCGCCAGTGATACCAGCGGCGCCACTGAGCCCAGTGACGAGGCCCACGTCGCCACTGGCCCCTGTGCCATCGGAGCTACCGTCTGGAAGACCACCTGAGGTTTGTGCAAGATTTTTGTAATTAGATGGAAATGCATGGCGATATCATGTTTGATACACAATAAATACAGTAGTTTTTATGTGTTTTATGTAACATTTTATATTTTAATAATATTTCGATTTTAAAATTATAAAACATGGACCAGGTGAATAGGACTAACTTGAGAATTATTTGTTTATATCATAAATAGATATTTTAGCTTTCATAAAAGAGGCATTCATTTTGAAATATTTAAAAGGAGGGAAAAGTGGCGTTCAGAGTAATACATTCTCTTAGCTTTTTCTTTTGAAAATTATATATTTTAAACATATCCAGATGTATGTTAATAAATTGAAATATTTAATTTTATTTCCAGGAACCTCCAAACGTGGAACCGGAGGGTCCTTCACCTCCATTGTCTCCGCAGCCCGCCGCGCCTTCCAACCTGCCGCCTGTTATCAAACCTTTTCTCAATGGAGGTTTGTACATTAAGTTTTATAGCTGATGTTGTGGTCGTCTTGAAGTTAGGCTTATAGAACTTTTACGTATAGTATACTATAGATATATATAGAACCAAATAATCGAAAATCTGAAAACAACCCTAAAATCAAAACCGCAACAATCAACAGCTAACTTCTGGGCCCGGTCCGTAGACTATACTGTATAATTAATATTGTATTATTGTGTTTCAGTATCTCTAAAATCAAATTAAATTAATCATCTATCTGTATCCCGCACACAGTAGGGTAGGGACAGAGGGAACTTAATGTTAAGAGTACAGCAGAGTGGTTGCCCACCTTCCGCCGAATATTCAGTGCCTTTAAAGAGACTAAATTGAAAATATATAGGATCTCTCTCCAAATCTTTCATATATATTTAAAAAAAATGTTAAGGGTAAAAAATGTTCTACGAGTGATAGTGATCTAAGATTTTAAAAAATGTATTCGTATTCTTTTTCTTACGGAATAAATCTTCATACTATATAACTATCGCTTTGTATTTATAAAATAAAATATTAATAAAAGTTCAGTGAAAATTAGAAAGTAAAAACTACATTCATATAATCAATTAACAAAATAAAATTACTAAAGAATTGTTCATTACACATTGCTCAGGTGCAAAAGGGTGAGATTATAAAAACGCTAAGTTGTGGATTCGATTCCCGTTCCAATAAATGAAATTTTAATATTTTCATTTCTTCCCTCCGGTTCCGCTACTGAAACAAGCTATACGCAAATGCATCTATGACACGAAAGTGGCTCAATGGAAACCAAGTTTCTTAACTAATTAGGTTACCGAGTTCCCTCTGGCTACCGCTTTGTGCGGGAGTCAGCGTGAGGCTACAAATTACAGCTATTAAAATACTGCGGAAATATTCCACTATTATATAATTTACACAATCAAAGTAATTAAAGAATTCATTACAGATGCCTACACAACAATGGGTACTAAAATGCCGCGGTCCCCGTCCCCGCCGGCGGAGGCGTGTTTGCCGTCGCCGTCACCGTCGCCGTCGCTGCACGACACGCAGGAGCTGCAGATCAACGCGATACTGCAGGGCATCGCCGCCGAGAACAACTGTATAGCGAGGAATAGACGCAAGAAGCCCAAGGTATGTTATGGTTGCATTTTTGAAGAGACCCCACTTGTTTGCGTTCCACTCGGTGGAATTATTGTTATTAATATTTTCATTTCTTCGCTCTGGTATTAAGGTAAATACATGTCTCTCGAAAATTCATCGGAAAGTGAGAAATGGAGTATCTTCACACTTTTGAGTATCGCCACTCAATACGTAATGTTTTGAAAATTACGCGTAAAGTGGCGAAAACAATGTCTTAACACTAGATTCCCCCTGCATCTTCTAGATAGCTAGCTACAAAAATTATGACGAAATAAGATCTTACAATACAAATAAAGAAAAAAATACAAGGAGTAAAAATTTATAACTTATTTATTAGTTTATTTCATACTAAATAAGTATAGGCATATACCCGCAAACTTGATTCTTAAGCATCATCGAAACCTCACGTATTTACCAAGATCAATCCTAAAATTGGTACAGAACCCTGTGTGAGCGAGTCTGAGCGCTTGGTCGATTATTTTCTTAAATGTACTTAAATAAGTCCAAAGCTGGCGAAGCCGCACGCACGGGCCCGTTGGTATTTAAATATAATTTGTTCTTTTTGCAGGTCGAAAGACAAGAATCAATATTGTTACCACCCCAGCCAACCCGCAAGGAATTGGCGGAGATGAGAAAGCATAATCTCGAAGTACGCTCTGAAGTGTATCGGGCGGTGAGAAGGCCGGGTAGAGGTATGGCTTATTTACCGTTCTATTTTCGTATTATCTATTTACTATGTCACTGGCCAATGTCTTGATTTCTTTATTTCGTTTTTTTCCCCCTTAGTACATTGGATGCGTCTATTATTACACCCTGTCATGTATGGCAATGATATAAATATACAACTGATTTGAGCCCACATGATATTTGTAATAGCAATTACCTTATATAGTTTTATCTATTTGTCATTAAGGTGAACTGAAAGTATTCTTTTTTTATCCTCTGCTGTCACGACAGCATTTATCACGATGAATGTATCTTTTTTAATTTTACAATCATGATAAGAAAAATATTTCGAAAATTCGAACCTTAATATGGAAAACTCACCATTTCTCTTTTATATGTTTTATAATTGTTCTTTGTTATATCATATATTGTAATAAAAATATATTTATTTTTACCAGTACCAGTAAGTACCATATGTAAATAACAGTGGAAACATATTCCTCTGAATATTATTAATGTTTATACTTAATGAACAACTACGTTTAAAAATGACAAAGCTCTTATTAAGTACGTTAATACTTTCAATTAGAATCTTAACCCACAACCATCGTTTGCGTCATATGGATAATTAAGCAAGAATGCGTCATTTACTTCGTTAACACTTATCGCATAATGGTTTCTATATTTAGTGATAAAAGGTTTCAAAACAAAATACGATAATAGAAACAATACTATATTTTTTCATTAAACAACAGATGGAACCTAGTGGCAGGTTACTTCGTTTTCTTCCAATTTTGGTCCAAATTTGCTTCACTTATTAGAGCAGGCCAATGAAAATAATCTAAAATATAATCATTCCCCCTAAGCGGGAATTGAACCTACAGCCTAGACAGCAGTCAGATTTATCACCACTGCCACAATGGCGTCAAATTATTTAATACAAACAAAATAACATATACAATTCTTCCCAACAGATTTCACGAAGCTGTTCGAATACTTAAAACAATTGAGAGGTAGTGTGGATATTAAGAAGGAAGTGATACGTGATGTTATTAGTGAATCACTGCGCTTCAAGCGGAAAGCGCTCGCGAAACTTCTAGAAGACTTTTTAGCGGGACTAGAGAAGAATGGAAACAGTGCCTCAGTTAACTTGAAAAGGATAAACACAAATAGTCATAGTTAGTGCTTTTTAAAATGAATTCGAAGACTCTGTGTTCCGTATATTTTCCAATGTATGTATATGTCAGATAATATTGTTATTTATTATGAATGACTGCCATGAGGATGTCGGTGTTGGGTTGTCGAAATCCATTTTCATTTATTACGTGAATAATATTTATATAAGGACATAATGAATTTTTTAATTATATTATTTTTTTTTAATTAATTAAATTTAATAATTTTTTAATTATACGAAATGACATAATATATGTTAATATTAAAAAATATATATATGTTTTAATATTTATTAAATAAATAATATGCTTAGACCACTTTCACACCGACATACTATAATTATATAATTTGGAAACAAGCTATTTTAGAGATGCGTCGTAATCGCCTCGTAAGGCTGTGAACATTTCTATGTACAGGGCGGCTAAGCAATAGTGAATGTTAAAAAAAATATTTACACGCATTCATGTTATTGTGATAAATTATAAAAATGAGATTTTAAATGTCGTTTTTGTTACTGAACTTTGGACTTTTATAATACCGCCACGTTTCCGTTACCACGTATAAGCATTTACATAGCATCGAAATTGTTTGTAAGAAAGAGTCTAGAAATTATTTGGGAGAGCAACATGAATTGT
This sequence comes from Heliconius aoede, assembly GCA_037355905.1. Lineage (NCBI taxonomy): Eukaryota > Metazoa > Arthropoda > Insecta > Lepidoptera > Nymphalidae > Heliconius > Heliconius aoede. The sequence continues at coordinate 1,093,351 of JBAIZZ010000157.1, forward strand.
ATTATAACTGGTGTTTGTTTGTAAATGAAATTGTAAATATTAGCATATGAATGGATGTACGGTGCTTTTAGGCATCTCTGAATACGACTTTTAGTATGACCGGGTATTAAAAAAATCTAATTGGAAGCAACCATAGTATTATTTTATATCATAGTTTTAGTATAGCATATGTATTGATTGGTAGGAAATTATATTTTAAAAATGCTAGATCATTTGAAATTACCAAATGCTTTGATTAGATTACAATTAAACCCTGTCGCTTTAAAGGTCGTTTGGTCAATTGTAAAGTGTATATATCATTTTATAAATAAATTATGATCCTTATTGGATTTTTTATTGTGTTTTATTGTCCTTTGTTTTGAGTTACTAGTAAGAGTGTGGATCTAAATCAATAAAGAAAATAGATAATTAACGATTTTGAATACAGCATTTTGAGTTGGACACAAGACTGGAAGACATTGACGAAAGAATTCGGAGAAGGCAAAACACTACAGAGATTTCATATAAGTTTGGGAGATTCCTGGTATGGAGTACTTATAGGTTCAAAAAAAGTGGGTATTCTTCAAAATATTTTTTTTGAAAAGAGTAAAGGAAGTGTTCAACTGATTTTATTTCTACAACCGATCTCCACGAATGTGTTAAGAATTTGTTCTAAATCAGCGTTTGAAACGCCATAATTGAAAACCAGAACAGGTTAGTGTATAAGATGACGCGACAACTTAAAGGGACCACTCGGAAAGCTAATGCTTCCCGAGTGGTCCCTTTTTAATTTATTCAAGTTCTTACAATGTCGTACATCTGCTTTGATTACATAAAAATGTTTTATAACCATGTTCCCATTGTAATAATAAGTTATGAATTGACAATTGTAGAGGTAAGGGCAGCAAAAACTAAGACTACAGCTTGAAGATGTGGAAATCAGCCATTGGACTGAACGGTACTTTCACGATATGAAATATCGAATTTTCGTTACTATAAGGTTATAAATTAGCAAATAATAAAATAATTTAATTAATATAAGACCACAGGCATGTTCAATCGAATGTAACAGTTTATTTCATTTCATTTATCTTTGTGGATTTAACGTGGTTGTTTCTGAACCCGAACAAAATTGGATGAAGCTGAAAATTAAAATGTGTGACCGGTGGATTGATCAGAAATATTGAAAAAAAAATACCAGAATTTTCGTTTTTTTACTTTTTACTAAAAGAAATAGAATTTAATGATGACATTGAAATCATATCCGAAAAGATTATATAATATAATAATATTAGATATTATTTCTACGAGGACTTACTAAACATGATTATAAAAACAATATACAGACGATATTCATATGAAGGCATACGATTCAAGACGAGCATAACACCTCGGAGACCCTTATCAAATCCTTGTCCAATTTGGTGTAGATTAAACGTTATACTAGAATATAGGTATAATAGGAGTTACGACACTACATATCTGTTTAAGGATATATGCCACTCAAATCTTGATATGTACTTTAGATTGTATAGTAGATCCTTAGAGACACCACATTTTGTACTTGGGCTTGGGGTTATATTATAAGACAAGTGGAAGTCGACATTTTTTTGAAAACTCCTATGAAATTAAAATTTTTTGTTAACGGACCGTTCTGCCAATCAAGGGTCGGGATTATCCAGAATATTATATAGAAAACGATGCTCCACAACGTCGAAAAAAAATCACACTGCTAGCCAACGAATATGACTTGCGGTTGAAACCGAATTAAATTAGTGATAATCCACGTATGACTATACATATACAACAATTATATTATTACGTATTTATTTCTTACTCTATCATTTTACATTTTATTGAGCTTTCAATTTATTGTGCAATCTTATTTGACAATTATATTAATATGTGAGTGAGATAAATTTATACGTAAATATAATTCATATCATATGCTAATATTAAACAGGTTAGTTAATGCTTCAATTAATTCTCGACCTACATTCTGACAAATATGAATTAATTTAAAAATTCAAATGTGTAAAACTGGGAAGTAGTCTCGTTAATATCTGGCTAAAACATCGTCGCCAACTGGAATAACTTGAAATAATGTAATACACATGTGAACCGCAGTAGGTAGTATTTTTACTTTATTTTACTCGTTTTTGTTGACGAATGTACACGCCAGGGACTTTGTATTCGGCGGTTTGCACAAAAAGTGTTTACAAATTGTATTTTCTTTTAAGCATTACGTTGAACAATATATGAAATCATGAAAGTTGTATTTTTCCATAGCAGCTTTCATTTAAAAGTACGTAAATTAAATATAATTCTTTCAGTGCTCAGTGGCACTTTGCATTGTATATTTTGCATGTTTCGAATGAAGTAACTGAATTTATAGAAACTAATGAATAATAATTATTAATTAAATTTCTTTCTTAATATGTTTCTTATTAAATGATTTTTAGATTGTACTATCGCAAATATTGTTTTTTTAATTCCTTTTATGGTGATTTTTTTATTATAGAAGTAGATAGATATCGTACTTTTCCCTTAATACCAGAACGAAGAAATTAATATATTAATAAATCATAATTCATTGCCCAAAGTGCGAATCGAACCCACGACAGCCACACTCTTGTGCCTTTGCGCTACGACGGTCTCAACTTACTTTGTCATGTTTACGTATGGATATAGCAGTAAAAAGGTTAATTTCCTAAGCGGAGATTTGTATTGTATTGTAACTACTACAAATTAGCTATAAATATACGACGGAAATTCTACATAAAATTCTGAACGTTGAAGGGTTGTAGGCTTCTAGAATTACACGTCCAAACTCACGAGCCAATTAAGCCAGACGTACACGTCCCGTTACAGTTAAATTTCTATGTCGCTACCACAAAACATTTTATGAATCTACGATCGCCTTTCATGAATATTATTTCAGAAATAACATTCTTGTTAGATCTAAAATATGATCATTAGATACATTACACCTATATACATGTATTTAAATTTATTATAATATATTTTAATTTGTAAGTATTCATATATTTTTATGCGACATTCAAAATCTTAACATCAACCCTATACATATAAATAGGTGATGCTTTTAGAGCTTTATGAAAGAGTGTCAAAGAAATTACAGAAAAAATGCCTTCTATGGACATGACCGTCAAAATACCGCTTGAATTTCATAAATTACTATCTACATTACATATTTATGCTGAGTATTTGTGACATTTCTACGTGATATACATGTGAAAGTGTTTGGGGTATGTAGAGGATTGAAATTTATATGACTGAATGGTAATATAGGCTTTCCAAAATATACTATATAAATATAAATATTTATTTTATGTAAGGATTTAGTTAAAATATATTGCTTAGGATTATTTTCCAACTTATAACTTAAAATAATCTACATAGCATTTCTAATAGTATTCTAGTTATTTACATAAAAAACTTAAAAAGAACCTTATTAGGGCGTTTTCTTATTTTTTTGCAATAATAATGAAATGATAAAAACAACATAAAAAGGCGAATAATGTTAGAGTAACAATTTAGACCGATCAGGCCTACAATCAAAATTTGAATTTAAGACTTTTATAACGTTAAACATTGTCTTTATTTTTTTGTGTACATATTCTATGAGTTGATAAAATAGTTTGTTATTCCACTTAAAATAAAATAATACATAAATTCAAAGAATTCACATGTAATGTTATAAAATGAGCAATAATATCTACAGTTGTCTCTAAGAACTGTAGTATTGATATTACTTTGTATCGTATAAAGGCTTAACTTAACTGGGTCGCCAGTATCTCATGTGGCCACCTACGACGATTCTCCATTTATTATTGTCAGATATATTTTTCAAAAAAATATTATGGAAACCAAGACCGCAATTGGAAAGACTTCCTGTGGAGTAGTTTATAAATGTACAATATATTTATCATACAATTTAAGCTCTATTTTGGAGTACTATGGTGATTTTGAATTATTTAAAAAAATTAAAACGAAATCATAATTATATTTTATAGCGACAAAAACACTACTGTGCTGTGACGACAATAGTTATGTTTATAATATTGAATCACATTATACTTATCTAAGTGTATTTCATTTCAATGAAATACTATATAGCGGTATACGCCGCTACCAAAGATAAATATTTGTCCTTGAACAAAATAACAAAATAAAAATATATTAAATACTCAGCAATAATTTTTCAAGATTTAATTTTATAATATTATGAAGAACATTTTCTGATATAAAGGTTTTCGTGCCCGTAACATCGTGCATCGTCGCTTCTTGTCCATTGTGCTGCTACGTTGTGAGTGATATATTGGAGCAGGTCTACATTGTAAGACGTTGTACTTCATACTTTATGTCAAAAGACTTATATTTACGACCAAATTGTTTTTTTTTTTCATCAAAATTTGTTGAGATCCTAGGAAAAGAATACAGTCTTAATTTTGTTCTTAGACGATCATTTCTATTTTAATATTCATATCGCATCATGACGAGGGTTCTGGGCAACTGTTAACCTGTTACCTGCCACCGAATTTTCTAATCGCACAGTACGTCACAAGCTCAAGTACCATCCATACCACCTGAATACGTGGCACTCCACCTCTATCTCCACCTTAAACGCCGGCACCGCACCTGTATCTCCTCTGGTGTTCCACGGGGTCATGTGTGGTCACTTACCATCAGGCAACCACAACCTGTCACTTCTCCCCGCGCCACTGGCCCCATATTTATTACTTACTGGTTACATTTAAAAATTTGGGTGAGTGAGTGAAATGATTTGAAAAGTATTTGACACGCGACGGCGAGTTGCATTTGTACTCGTAAGAATGTTAAGATTTAAAGTGCTTTCATGCTCTGGTCAGTACACTCGTAGTAAAGGCGTTGGATTTCGCTTTTTAACAAGAGCCCTCTAATCTTCTTCTTATGAAGAAAACATGGATAAATAAAAAAAAATATTAGTTTGTCAAATTATCTACATCTCAATTCCATGGAACAATTTTCTATTCAAACATATAAAATTTTTCATTTTTTTATCAGGATAATAGAATACAGATTTACAATTAAATTTAATTTATACACACGGCTCGAAAAGTTCGGAGACTGTAATTTAATGTTTGGGTTCAAACATCAATAAATACTAATCTGTCGTAACCCTTTTCTATTAACATAGCTACTGAAATTATTGGGTGACTATATTACATATTATATTTTTCTATATTTACTTGCAGTTGAGGCTGTTGTGGGGCCAGGCCGCAAGGGTGTTACTGTAACGTAACGGTTCGGGATTTAATTTCCATTCAAGGGAGTGAATTATTTTTATTTAATTATATTTACATTTCTTTGTTCTCACACCAAGGTAAAACGCCCGCCGTAAAGTTCCACCAGTGCACCATACAGCGCGAAGCTGATTATAATTTAAATTAATTGACTTATGGCATAGCAGCATAAGCGGTAAGAGAAATACGAGGAGACCTCGGTAAAAAGCATGAGGACCCCCCGGAATGCATGTGTGAGGTAGATGATAGTGAACGAAGAGGTGTGTAGAGATCACGGCGTGGCGCTCCATTTCTTCTGGCTACTCTGCTATTTGTAGTAATAGCAATTACCTTAGTAATATACTTGACTATTTTTAATATTTTAAATCCCATAAAGTCTAACTTGTTGATAATTTACAAGGTTTTTAGGTTTTCATAAAAAAAATATATTACGTATCGCTCTAATCAAATAATTTTAAGAAAAAAAAGTAACAAAGCAGAGTATTTATTTTTATCTCTAATCTTTCCAAAAATAAAATATGTTAAACTAATAAATTTGTATATTTTTTAAGATTTAGTATATAGCGTTGTTGTTAATTAACATGAAATCTGTACACAGTCCACGTCGACGGGACAGTCTCGTGCTGCGTAGTAATTCAAACACTCAACGTTTCCCCAACGGGCTGGCTAGATAGATGGTTTCGCTCAGACGTACCTATGTAAATTTGAGTTTTCAAATATAATAATATATATTTTTTCAGCTTCACGCTGTATCCCGCACACAGCAGGGTAGGCAGAGAGAACCTCGGAGTTAATAATATTACGTAGTGTAAATATAATTTATTATATAATTAATAGAGACCGTCGTGACACAGCGGCACAAGGGAGTGACTGTAACGCGACGGTTCTGGGTTTGATCCTCACTCGAGGAAGTGAAATATTTATTTACGTTTATATTTCCATTTCTTCGTTCTGGTGTCGAAGCAAAGAGCGGCGTAGATTTCTGCTGCTCAACATGCAACGCCTCCAGAATTCGGCAGAAAGTGGGGAACGAAATGTCTTAATACTAGGTTCCCTCTGCCTAACCTGCTGTGTGCGAGATACAGCGTGAAGCTGAATATATTAACAGCACGGCTGTGCCGCGGTGATTTAGATTTTTGAACATCATATATAAAATAATTTATTAAGAATCAAATGAAACATAAATACGTATTAGTAAAATATTATATATTAAATTCTTTAATTTTATAACCCCTTTTATAGTTTTTTCAGCTATTTCTACCCTGTATTATACGAGTTTGCAAACAGTATTTTCATATATTCATTTACTGGTTTTTAAAGCCATATTTTTGTTGTATCTTTTTAAAATGCAATCTATTATTGTGTAACTTTATCTCTTTCTGTTTGATTGATCAATTTCCTTTGTGTGCTCTTCATACAACATGACATGGCGAAGGACTTGCGCTTCACAGAGCACGCTCGAAACGCCATAACCAAAGTACTGATTTTATATAAAAAAAAGAAAAATATATAAAACTCGATAATATGAATTGTTTTCGCCAATTTAAATAATCAGACATTGCTGTAAGGCATCTTGCCAGGATCCTGTAACGATAAATCTTTTAGATTTCCCAGTGAATGGGACGACTTGCGCAAATTATGAACGCCCCATTAGTTTCAACCAAATATCTTGCGTGGAATGTACACTCAATACTTATATATTTTTTATATATAAGTGAATTTGCCCTTAACAAGCCATAGTCCAAAAAATAGTTTATACGTATATAATATAATTTTAACTACCTTTATTTTTTCTTTCACTACTATTTTTTTTATTTTTTCGTTCAGTGCACACGGCAGGGTAGGGATATATATATAAATTTATATGTACTAAGCCATGCTAGTAACCTCTAAGTACCCGTAAATAATTTGGACTAGCTCTGTAAGCACTTGTAAGAGGATGAATTACGGTTTGCTCGTCCTAAAAGTATTAGGTAGATATCTAATTATTATCTATCTTTTTATTACAACAATGATTACGTGGGGCATTTTCCCATATCTCACCGAGACCGAGATAACTTATTGTTACATTTTATGGGATCACTCATTTTATTTATGGGAAACGGAGTGTCTTAATACTAAGTTTCCTACGCCTTTTACTCTTTTGTATGCTGGATGCAGCGTGAAATTGATTTAACGAATGATGAATGAACGGAAGAGGGAAGACATGGAAGCTTTTTAAATACAATATTTTTTCATACTGATGATTGAACCTAGAACCACGGCGTCTATATACAGAATACGCTGATACACTGTGGATGTAATATAACACTTCAAATAAAGTAATAAAATTGTAATCTAGTATAAACGGTATTCATATAGAAATATTTCAATTTAAAAAGCTTAATTGGATCGTTGGTATAGCACTTAGAAAGATGTTTTCCACTAACGTCTCTTATACATGAATGTTTGGTAAATAGTTTACTAATGAAAAGGAAAGCTTTTTTCAGTTTATTCGACGAAAAAATGTCATCTTCACTATATAGTTGAAAAAATTAAAATAATTAACAGTTATATGCATATATATAACTTTAGCTATTATAAATTCTTTTGTTCTTTCTTCTAAACCATCAAATGGAAAATATGAACACCAAGTAAACAAAAATAATAATTTGAGTAATAGATTGTCGGCATTGTTTCAAAGCAAACAAACAAAGATGGCCAATTGCTCAAGAAAAAAATAATAATAGACACAAATGAAAGTATTGAAATTTTTATAATTTTTCCTATTTTGAGATATACTGGACATCTTAATTTTAGCGGATTTAACAGCTTTTTACAAATAACAAATCGTCGGGATCGTATTACTTCATGCGTAGATTTATCGGTGCAAGCGTACGAGACCCCTTTGTTGAGGTTTATTATAAATCTTTTTCGTATCTCGTCGCTTATTCGGACATGTTCGGTTTCTATTTGAGTGATATTCTTGGGAAACTAAAAAATATAATAAAATATAATAATAGTAGTTTTAGTGACTTTATAAATTAAATACTATTAAGACACTTTAATATATAAATGGCGATTCCTTGCTGTTTATTTTACGTTGTAATATTGGCTCCAATAATTTTGCCGTAGGAAACTAACTACTTTTAACAAGTTTATTATATTGTGTTGAATATTAAAGTTTACGTTAACGCCCGGCTGAAACTTAAATACTATAGTTTGTAAATCTTATTTATAAAAGTAAGTCAGGTAAATCTTATTTATAAAATATTCACGTTTACGGTTTTTCGGAACACAGAAAAAATAAAAGTACCGCAATCAAAATATACGAGCTTTTATGCATAACTTTTGCTGTAATTAATAATCAAAACCTAAATGGACCTACAGTTATGAAATTTGACATGAAGTAAGAATTATACAAATAAAGGAAGAATCATTAAAAACTCCCGCCTGTAAATTTAAGTTTTTGAACTTTTTTCGTCACGTATTCAAATTCAATGGAGATTCCCGTTGGCCTACACTAATGAAATACATATAAAATAAGTGCATACGTCCGCACTCTACAGTACACAATCCTACTACTACTATCTTTTTCGTAGTATTTTACTTCGTTAGTAACTAGGCAAAGCTCGGCGTTGAATTTGCCACTCGACACGCAATGCCCCACGGAATTGGCGGAAAGTGGGGAACAGAGGTATCTTAATGGGCAATGAGTTTTAGGTCCTTGGGAACTTAGTGTCTTAACACTAGGTTCCCAGGGGCCCTCTACATGCACAGCTGCGTGCGGGATACATCGTGAAAATAAAAATAAACACATAGGTATACATTATTATAATTATTTTATGTCATGTGAATATTAATATTATATTCTGAATTTAAACTTTGTCTTTGGTCGTTACAATACATGTACATTTACATGAAGAGCTATACTCCAGCAGTGTACGGAGACCACCTGAGGGCCTCTTTTCTCACACACTGTCCGACTAATTAACGAGCCAAGTTACAACAACTACCTAACTTAAATCAACTGCTTCATTACGTTTCGCACAAATGAAACCTATTTAACGTACGTTCCGTACAATATGAAATAGTTTCATCTTACTTAAAGGCCGTCGTAGCACAGGGGCAGAAGCATGTTACTTTAAACGCGACGGTTATGGGTTCGATTTCCATTCGGGGGAACGAATTATTATATCTTAAGATTTTCATTTTTTTGCTCTGGTATTAAGATATTATGACGCAGCGTTACTCTGCTATATGCGGGTACAACGTGCAGCTAAAAAAAACTTAAACTTTATCGTGCGTGAACCTTTAGCGATGGCTAGTGATGATGCTAATGTGTGACAATTTATAAATTCTATCTCCAAATATAAGATTTACTCTTGTATTATTATGATTATAATCCGGATCAAATTCAATATTAACGAAGTCATAACGAAAATCTCTCAAAGCCGGATCTCGGCTCCTTTGCCCTGAAAAACAGGGGATGAAATTAAAGAAAAGATAAGTAATTTTCCATCGTACTTCGAAGTGAAGTGGCGCAAACAATAAATCTTGTCCATTTTCTTTCCAGCCGCGGCAAAAACATGTAATTAATTACCTCACTCTGACGAGGTCAGCTTTGGAAAATCTAATCCCTGCTTTTGACTTTTTTTTGGCAAAGTAATAGCTTCGATTTCTCACAATTAATTGTTAAAGTTTTTTACAGGACAAAGTCTCTCAATGTTCTTAAAGTGATTGACATTTTAATATAAAATTTTATTGCTGGTATTTTTAGATACGATCTCAGATATGTATTATTATAATTAATTGTACCGATGTTATGTAAAAGGTTATATAGTATATGAAAAATTGTGCATCTTTCTCAAATAAATTAATTACAAAATTAATGATAAATTCTCTTTTATTTGCATACTTTGTAAAATTTATGTAAACTCATAATAGATGAAAATTACAATTACATTATATATAAATGTCAAAATAACAACAAAATATCATCTCTAAACTAGTTACGTTTTCCTTTCAATGAGCAGCTTCCGACGGACGACTTAGTGCTGGAAATACGAGGCGCTTATCTCCTTCTCCGGAAACGGACTTAGCCTGTGAGATCTTCGCTTTTTGCCCGTAAAGGGTCTACGTTAAATGTTCTGTTTACGTTTATTTATTTGCGAAACGATTATTCAACGACTGCAGAAGACAGTGAGAGGTTGTGAGTTCAATTCCCATTCGAAGAAATTAAATATATAATATCTTCATTTCTTCGCTTTTAAAACGAGATTTGAGTTCCACGACAAAGCTTAACAATAGGTTAACTACTAGTGAGGTATATTTTTAGGAACCCACCCTTCGTAAAAGTTTTTGATATTTCAATAAAAAATAACAGTAATAAAATTAATTCATTTCAGAGTTTCAATTATTTTTAATATCAAAGTAAAAGTTCAAAAAACATGAATGAATATTCAATGTATGGTAGCGCTTTCCAAAATTTCAGTACTTTCCTCGGTTGTATTTACCAAATTTTAGCGGAGGCTTAGCAAAAGTACTAAAAGTTAAGGCCAGAAAGTATGCATGTTCTATAGAGGTTTGATACATGCCGACGCAATGGTTTTTATTAAAGAATATTTTTTTGTTTATTTATTTAATTTATCAAAAACGGTCTACCGCGAACGAGAAAATTGGTTTGTACTGTTCTTAATATTATATAAAATCAACACTTTTTATTTTAATAGTTTGTTTTTTCAAGCTAATTCTATGCTAGCTGTGGCTGTGTGTTACGATAACATAAACATGTTATTTCTTGTAACTCTATATTGTATTTGTATTGAGACTAGTCGTGGTGTAGAAACAAAAACGTGTGACTGTAAACGCGACGTACTGTGGGCGTCGACGCGCGACGTATTCCCACTTAAGAAAATGAAATATTTAATACTTTAATTTCTTCGCCCTGTTGTCGCAAAGCGCGGCGTTGAAATCTGTAGACTTAATACACAATGCTTCTAGAATTCGGCGGAAAGTGGGGAGCGGAGTGTCTTTACACTGAGCTCTCTCAGCCTACCCTGCGATACCCTGTGGGATACAGTGAGAAGTGGAAAAAAAGTATAATTTAAATTATAAATATATGAAACTAGTGTCTTATTTTCTATAAAAGCAGAGTACAAATAAACACGAGCAACAAAGTCAACAAATTAACTAACCGAAACCAACGTAGTTATTAAGCGGTAAACCACATATCAATATACTGAAAACTTTTGATTCAGAAAATAAAATACACATTCATACCTTTAATAGTATGATCGCTTTTATTCTGTATGAGTTTTGCATTGTAACTTTGAAAAATACTCCTAGTGAATTTCAATTCAAAGCTTATTCCATTTTTTAGGAAATAATCCTCTCTATAGTACTTAGTAAGTAAATTATGAAATATTTTGTTAGGTCGGACTAAAGCGTAACAAAAATATGTATTCTATTTTTAATGTATTAAATATTGCAACATAAATTAGATAGATGTAAAAAAAACTCGCATACTCACCAGAAACGTAACTTTATTTTTCAAATTTGAATCGGGTTCAAACTTTTCTTTTTTTAAAACACATCTCAAGTTAGGTTTCTAAGCTTTTTTTAGTTCAAAACTGTATATCTAAGTTACATACATTCAGTAATGGTTTTCAAAGCTATATCGTCAAGGGGATCAGAACGGAAATACATGTAAAACGGAACTATGATATTACTTCATGACTATTGACACTATTTGCGTCATGAATGTCTTGAGTCGAGAGGAACTCATCTAGCCTTACTCTAGATCAGTGCACGTAAACTTATCATGAATATTTTACAATTTTTATCAATAGAAGTATTTTTCGCGTTTATCTTGTATGTATGTAGAGGCCACTCGTGGCGCAGGGGCACAAAATGTGCTGCAAAATCGACTGGTTGTGGGTTCGATCCCCAGTCGAGGAAAGAAAATATTTATTTGTTTTCATTTCTTTGCACTAGTGAAGTCAGCCGTGTGATCCCGGCTTAGAATAGGATCACCCTGGTACTGTCGGTGCCGTAAGAGGCGACTAAAGTACGTGTGGTAGAGTCACGTCGCCAGTAATGGCAACACGCATGGGCAGACTCCACCGGATTAATACCACCCCTGGCATTTAAAACCGGCGTGAAGTAGTGCTCCATCATACATCCTCCACTTTAAAGGCCGGCACGCACCTGTAGCTTCTCTGGTGTTACACGGGGTCGTGGGCGGCTGTAATCACTTACCATCAGGTGACCCGAACGCTCGTTTGCCATGTCCTCTCCCATAAAAAAAAAATTTAAAAATGTCATATTCTTTATGTAATACACAAATTATTCTACGTTGTATTTGTAATATGAAGTGTCAGTTGAATGACGCAACTGTCGCCGCGTTGATAGATGAACGGCACGGTGGCAGATTATTTTTAAATAATACGATAAAAATGCATTGAATTTTTTTACATATTGTTAGTTGGCAAGTTAGTTTAATGTAAAATTTTTTTTTAAAAATCTATTTCTTTAAAGATTAATTTTCTGTAATAAAAAGTAATTTACTGTAGAAAAAACAAATGATCATCCAAAGACTCTTAAAATAATAAATAAATGAAAACTATAAAATTTTATAGCAAAATTGTTTCAGCACTGAAAACTCTCGACATTTGTCTTCTTATATTGAAACAAGAATATTGAACATTGAAGACTTCAGTAATGACTTGCAGTAGTAGAAATTGTCTTGAAAGCGTTCTCGTATTAAAAAAAATCCCTAATTGTAATATTAAATAGAAGAATTTTATGATATACTTAAGACAAATATTTTTACTATTATGTTTATACCCTTAATTTCATTTCCGAAAGGCTTTTGTGAACTATTGTCGAAACGTCCCACTTTTTGTACCTTATATATAGTTCTCTTGCAGGAATTAGTCTAAACAGATTTATATTTTACTATAGGAAGGCGATGAGCGTGCCTTGGTACGATATTTTATAAATTAATATTCTTAAGGAGAACAAACACAACACACGTTTTATACGTTGTATTGAGATTTGTATTATGCGGCAAATATTACATAAAAATATATATTTCAACAAATAAAAATATATTCAATTTTTCACTTTTCAATTAAATTGTCCTATAAGATATTTTTTTGGTGTTTTGGCGAGCTTAATTATATTAGACAAATCAAAATTATTATTAGCTTCACGCTTTATCCCGCACAAAGCAGGGTAGGCAGAGTGAACCTAGTGTTAAGGCACTCTGTTCCCCACTTTCTGCCGAATTTTGGAGGCATTGCATGTTGAGTGGCAGAACACAACGCCGCGCTTTGCCTCGACACCAGAGCGAAGAAATAAAACAAGAAATTTAAATAAATATTTCATCTTCTCGAGTGAGGTCGAACCCACAATCAGTCGGTTTTACAGTCACACTCCGTGCCCCTGCGCCACGACTGGCCTCGGAGAAAAGCTTGTCATAAAGCTGTTTATTTGTTATCTAACACTTACAGAATTAGAGGCCAGTTGTGATACAGTACAAACTTGTGACGCGTTAGGTCCGATTCAGAATTATATTTAATATTTTAAATTTTTCGTTATTTACAGCATGAAGCTTAATAAATTAAAAAAGCTCAATTTAAATTGTATGGATTAGTAACGTTATTCTCAGTCCTAGCGTTCGCTTACATTGGCGAAATGGTTTACTGCCGCTGCAGACAGTGATCATTCCCATACACGCTTCACGTTGCAACAAATGGAATGTGTACATTGCAGTTGCAGTGCAGATACACTAAACCCATGATTTTCGGCATATCATGTAACCTTACGTAACGTGGCTACCGCTTACAAAATGGATTCTGCCTTTCAGCTGTTTGTGGTAATTGCCAACACCATGACACAAACAATATGGTGATTCACCAAACATAGTGATGAATCATTAAATATCGGGATTATTGATTGATTGATACTAAAATAAGGCTGTTTTATGTGAACGAATAAAGAGAGGGAGAGAGATAAAATAATAAGTTACGTTAGTTTCACTTTGTTGTCAAGTAATTATTATACATCAAATTTTATACATATCCGTTAAAGATTCGTTAAAGATAAACTTAGAAATGAATTAATTTTCTTTTTTGTTAATCTACACTTATAATAAAATCGTTGCGGATCGGAGTCTGTACATGGAAGATATATAAGAAAAAAAATGTTATTTGACAAAAAACCACAATTTTAAAAATTTTTAACTGTTTGTATGTTTGTATTTCTTCACGCTAATTTCAGAAACTTATCCGATTTAATTGCAGTGGTCACTATCTTATCGATATTAGCGTCTTCTATTAACATTTACTGTTTCTTTTATTTCAGTCAGTTAATAAATGAAAAAAGGCTATACAATTATATATCAATCTTGTTCGACAAAATTATTATAAATGACTGTCTTATAGAACTGGCAAGACTACTTTTCAATACATGCAATGCAGTTAAGTATAAAATAAAAAAAATAATACAGTGTGTAGTAATATAATTAATATATTAATTAAGAAAATGCAAGCGTTCGAATCCACGAGTCGGTAGCTAGTTCTCTTCGGGGATTACCCGTTAATTCCTATTTCCTTAGGTACTCTATTCCATTGGGCATTCAGAGCGAATCGCGTACAGCGTTGAAATAACCGCTCAACTTTTTCCCAACAACACCTCGATAGTCAATTTTATTTTCACGCCTGCACTCTGCTGATACGATGAAACTTTCATCACGGGCTTTCACCAGACATGTATCAAATATAAATTGTTAATGGACGACGGACGGAGTTTTATTTATAAGGAGCGTAAGTTGAAGCTTGCCAGTTTTTACAGTAGGTGTCGCTAACAGGATGTAGGCATTTCTATGATTTGTTTATATTTACACGATTGTTTTCTATTGACGTTAACCACCAAGAACACCCAAGTCTCATTCTGTCAAAATATTAGCATCATAGTCGTTTATATCAATGAATATGTCGATGAATATTTCGTTTCAAATAAGGAGCATTTGCGGCATTCGTTGCTTTTCTTTTTGTATAGATATTTTAGGCTATTGTATAATTGATAGCGGCTTTCAAAGTTTTTTATAAACATTTTTTATAAAACGATTTTTATATTTTTTTCTAAAATATTTTTTTATTTCTACATTGTGGAACAAAACTTGAAAAGAAAAATGTAAAAAAATATCAACATCAAAAAGTTTATTTCATAATAAAAACGGTTTTCAAAGTTTATTACAATTGATAGCCTCTGAATATTATAGGTAATTTAAATATAAAAAATGTGCAATAATTTGAGGATACAAGTTAATTTATAATCCCGAAAGCTACGTTATTTCGGTGGCAGACAGACGGTAACAAATCCTGAGCCAGTCTCTCTTAATTGAAATGTGTCGCGCGGAGTACATATCACACTCGCACCGCGCCCGCATCCGCCTGAGCGTCTTGAGCGAATTTAGATCTGTGTACGTAGAACCAGTCAACGCGATACAAGGGGTGTTAATTAATGAAACTTCCTAGTATAGTGTTTTCGTATGTAAATTTAGGTTTATTTTAGCATCTTTCTCGGTGTATAAATTAAGTAATTTAATAATTCTATTTACCATGGGTTTGAATTTTATTATTTTGCTTATATAGTTTCATCGTTAAATTATTAATAATGAGGAAATCTACACGCTTGTGCCACGGCTGGCCTCAGGAAATTATATAAAAAAAAACTACCATCTGTGCTTCACATATATAGACATTAAAAATATATTGTAATAGGTAAACTTTAACGACTGTGTCGGCTAATAAAACTAATCGCTTCGAAATTTATCAGTTGGCCGCCGCGCTGACACACGAAATCCATTTTTAACTTCATTCTATTTATTTTGGAAGTGTAAACGTTTTTAATACATTGACATTTGTCAGCATTGTCGGTGTAATATACAATAATAAATATTTTAATTATTCACGATTTGTTGTTAGCTACTGTATAATTGATAGAGGCTTTCAAAGTTTTTTATAAATATTTTTTTATAAAACGTATTATATATAAATATTACTGTAGCGGGATTATTATGTTTCCTATTTTTTTTTATTTCTATATTGTGGAACAAAACTTTTAAAAAAAAATGTTAAAAAGTAACATCAAAAAGTTTATTTCATAATAAAAACGGTTTTCATCATCACAATAGTCTAAATTTTTATATTTCGATCAAATTATGGTTATTGTTCAAGTTTAATTATACAAAAAAATCAACAAAAAAACTGATGCTATTTTTAGCTAAATTATAATTTTTAGATGTATTCTGTTCGGAGAGGGTGTTGATTTAATGTTGAAAAAGTTATGTAAAAGGCGATTTTTGAAAGTATGTCACTGAGACGGTATGCTAAAATAATGAAGTTTGTATGAGCGTGTTTGTTTTTTTGATAGCTTAAAACTTTGTGCAAATATTAATAATCCACGCAAATGACGTTTAATAGTGCATAGTTACGAGGCAAGCAAGCTATTAAAATAGTTAAAAATAGAAGTATATGCTGCTATATTTTTAGCTTCAGGCTTTATAATTTACTGTTTTATATGAAAAATAATTTCCAGCAATAGCCTTCGTTGAAAAGAATATAATATGGATGGGAGTTATTTTACATTCACTGGAATTTTTAAAGGACCTAATTACTTCTATTTAAAAAGCGCAATCATTTGCGTGTTATTCTATGAATGTTATATTTACTTCAACTATAATTCCAATTAAATGGCAAAACGTAATTTTATGTGTCCACTTGCTTTTGCCTGCGGCTTCACTGACGTTTCGAAATGAGAACTAAGAAAAAGTCTGTCTCAATTTTATCAGGCTAAAAAAAAAACATTAAATATATATAGGCGAGAGTGAAGAAGATCCAATCCTTAACTACCCTTAAAAGTGTTGTTATTTATCATTAAAACGCTATGAATTAATTCCAACACCTATTAATATATTTCTTTATTGAAATAAATAATAAAAATAACACACTAGCACTACTAGCTATTACTTGAAGAAAACTTATAAATTGCTTAAAAGGAGTGAGTAATCACATAAGAAGATAAAATATAGATAGTGAGTAGAAAATATTACTAATATTACTTTAATTTTTTTTGTGTAATTTCATTAAAACATTAATATTTTTTTGTAGTTACTTAGTATACAAAGCTTGTTTTTTGGTGAAGCTATTATATTATATTATTATTAAAATATTGTTTACGTGAAATCAAAGCACTGAGGTTAGAAAGCGCCGATAAAGTAAAATGTTAAAAGTAATTCAACGTCTTTAACTTTTATAGAAAATAAGCTCTAACCGCTGGAAAGATTAGAAGGCAACTGAAGCCAAAAGAAAATGTTGAAATATTTATTTTTACGTTACATTTAATCTTTAATTATAACCAGAGCTTCGCAATTACACTGTAATATTTTCTTTGATATATTTCACTAGTATTTCATTCATATTATTAAACTGTTAACATTTTGTTTCTTTATAAAGAATGTACATGTAACAATTAGATTCGCAGCCATTACAGAAAATATCTGCAGACGTAGAACGAAAGGGCCCGAGGCATTTATTTCGATTGTTAGCGATCTCTTCTAAACGGCGAGCCGATGTCAATGTGCCATAGTAGCGTACGCGTGAATCCCCGAACACCAATGAAATATCAGCTCACTGTTTCCAAACAACGGCCGATACTCGTATTTTTGAAAGCCCTCACAGCTCTACAATTTTATTTTTACGCCTGCAGCACACTGATAGGATGAAAGTTTCAGCGGATGCTTTCACCGGACGCGGCTCAAACGTAAATTGTGGCCGGACATGGTGGCGGACAGACTAAATTCTTTATTAATATGCATTAAAATGTGAAAGTAGATGCAATATGCAAATTTGAATTAGTATTGTATGGAACGAGTCTGGCTAAAATGTTCTATTCTTTGTCGTTTTGTCTGTTTTGCAGAGTTTACTGCAATGACATAGACATGTTGTCAACATACTGAGATAAAATAAATAAAATAAACCTAATGTTAAGACACTCCGTTCCTCACTTTCTGCCGTATTCTGGAGGCATTGTATGTTGAGTGGCAGAGCTCAACGCCGCGCTTTTGTCTCGAAACCAGAGCGAATAAATGGAAATATAAACGTAAATAAATATCTCACTTCCTCGAGTGGGGATCGAACCCACAACTGTCACGCTACAGTCATACCCTTGTGCCGCTGCGCCACGACGGTCTCTACTAAAGTAAAAAATCTATATATTTTTTTCATTCACATTGTATAATAAATAACACGGTATCATAAGCACTGGAGTAGTATAAATAACTTCAGTATAAATAATTTAGAACTTTTATTCCAAAAGACAATACTTATCTATATGAATATGTACGTAGGACTATTCAGCGCTACAGTGATTAAGTGACTAGGGAGTAAATTTGAGAGCTTCTGTTAGAAACAATCGTTAAACTTGTCGGCAGAACTAATTGCAGGTACAATATTATAAACCGCGCTCTTTCGAATTAATTTATTCCCCAATCCTAGAGACCTTTTAACAGCCTTTAACATTCTTATTATGATGAATAATAAATTAACCGGAAAGCAATATAAACAGTAACAATTCATTTCAAAGTCTTCGAAAACAACCATTTATTATTCATGAAATTGAAATTATAGACAAAAATAACATACTGATACTATTTTTTTTGTTCTATTTAATTTTTTTTAGTTAAAATAATGAAATATAAAGGTAATTTGTATATGTACATGTTGTGCAAGTAAGCCTACCTACTTAAACCTACATGTAAGTATAATAAAAAAAAAATATTGCTACATGTTATAAGTTATAAATATACATAAAAAAATATAAATAAATAACTACATTTTTTTAATACAAAAACAACTCGGTTCTTCATATATACATAATATAATATAATTAATATAAAGCATGTATTAATTATAACAGTAACTGAAATTAGAAAACTAAAAAGAATAATAACGTATATGTAAAACGCCGCGGTTACTGCAACGAACAACCGCGACGAAGCAACGAAATAAGTTGAATTTATCTGCAACTAGCTCCACCGAGGCTGGCAAATCCCAAGCCAAATTTAAGAGGAAGCGTGAATTGGCAAACTTTAATTGAAATAAAGTTAATTTCAATTTCGACTCGTATTTAACTGATTAAGTAATTTATTTGATGCAGGTTCAGCTTTTGGATAGAGGCTGTCGGTAACACATAGCTCTGCAAAGCACTTAGCACGAATTCGATCGCACTAATACCGCCTAACGCCGCCTGTCCGGTGCCGGTCGTGTGCCGGTTGTGTGCCGGTGGTGCACAAACGCGGCTAGCGTCGTAAAATGCCTTATGCAAATCGGAACTTGTGATTGATGATAATCCCAGCACATCTGCACTGGAAAACAATACACTTTCGACGCCGGCTGTTGCAGTTTAATAGGGAATCCCCTCGTGGAACAACTTCTATCGTATTTTTACAAATATTCGCTCGTATATTACTATTCAACTAAGTCTGCTTTGGTGTGTTTACAGATTTTTAATTTTTACTTACAAATAAATGTAATATAAATATTATTTGATATAATTAATTGATATTTCGATCTCTTTTATTATCGTAAGACATTATGAATAAATATTGTTGACATTCAAATTTACAGGAAAGTTGGAAAGCAATGTTTTTCTTTCTCTGATTGTGATCTAGTGTGCAAAAACTTTTTCTCGTTAGTGGTGAAATTTTCATATCTGGTGAATTCTTCTTTTATTTCCTTGTAAATATAACTCTGTATATATTTACCAGTATGTTGTTATTGTCCCATATGGCAGAACATAGAGACACACAAATCGAACACACTTTATAGCTTATAATTTCCCCCTGCGTATTGACTTACTATACCATCCCAAGGCACGATGCCAAGCTTTACAAGCTATATTCTTTCTATCGTCCATCGTTAATTCAGTTATTAAATTAAAAATTATCACTTAGACAGTAAATCTGTATGATAGATGAACATAATAAAATCTAACAATATATTAATTTAAATATTTCTTTAACCTTACGTAGATTTGTTGTTTTTATTCAAGCTTCAATTCTAATAAGCTCAAGTATTATAAAACATTTTGGTACATACACACGAACTCACCTCATAGTAATTAATGTACAGGAATATAATTCGAAAAATATTAAAAAATATTTTTGGCAAAAAATTTACGTGATTTCTGTACCACAATAAAATATTAAAAGAAGCATTCTAAATAAATGGGCGTCAGTGTGTAGTGCGGTCGGGCGGAAAGGCGGAAGGTACGCCTTCGGAAACAGGACGGTGTAAGATAAAGAGAACATTTCCTATAGAACATCTTGGGAGAGATTTAGTAAAATTTCGCCGACCTCGTTCTCTTTAACGCGCCGCCGGGTAAATACAATTTCGTTGTTTTCCATAAACATTTTTAATATTTTTTGTCGGATTGTCTTAATTTTGTCAGCCGGCGTATCGTTAGTTAGTGTAATTGTGCGAAATGCTCGTTAAATCTGAATTAATCTAATCTAGCAAGCCCACAGCTGGCGATGCTGCGCTCCAGCTGCTCCAGGATAACGTTAAACTTCATTAAGTTATTATATCATTGTACGTGTAGATATGGCAACTTAAAATTGCTTAAATTATTTATATATTAAAATTCATGTTTCCTATGTATCCATGTTCTGTAAATTTATTTTAGTAAATATATAAGTCCACAAAAAATGAAACTATTTTCTCTACAAATTTAAATATTCCTCAAATGAACGTATTAAGTAATATATATAGGTGTAGTATATATATACTAGCGGCCCTCGCGCGACTTAAACTAAACGAGTATTTGTTTTATATTATGTAAGAATATTTAGGGACGGTAGATTGTTTTAGCATAGCTATCAATCTTTTTAAATATTTATTTGATTTTGCTATTAAAATATATCGTAAATATTAATTTCGGGAGTTTCGGGATAAAAAGTAGCTTATATCTTGGCTCCATAATCCCTTTTACCGGTCAGTGTTGGTCTCATGACAATCGGTGTAGCTATTCAGAAGACTGGCCCTGAGACAGGCAAAGACAGGTGAACAAAAATTAATTAGTTTGCTCTATATTGCTATATATATAATAATTATATCCACTTGTATACAAACAATACGAAAAAACTTTCTACTTGAACCAAATTTCCAGTACATCATTATCCCAAACGCTTTTGTTTATTTACTTCACAACACAAATATAATATGATGTTATATTAACAGCCTCTAATATAGCCCACTCAATACAAATCTCTACAATCCCTTAAGACCGCGCACACGAGGTTTATTAGCGGCGCCATTGGCTTACACGACTGTATATCATTGGATACCTAGCCTCTTATCATATTAGATGGTCTAATAGTCAGGATTACTCCAAGTGCTTAATTAAATCTGTGTAAACTTATCGCAATAGTTTTTGGGTTTATTATCACTAGTATAATAGAGGCCGCCGTAGTGCAGGGGCACAAGCCTGTGACTGTAACTGACTTTTTTTTTTTATGGGAGAGGACAAGGCAAACGAGCTTTCGGGCCACCTGATAGTAAGTGATCACCGCCGCCCATGACCCCGTGCGACATTCAAATATTTTAATTTTAAATCATAAAATGAAAATATTTGAATGCTAGTTACTCAGCGTCACTCAACACTAGGTAAGAATTTAATTTCCTCGAGTGGGAATCGAATCCACAACATGTCGCCTTTATAATCACATACTTGTATCTTTGTGCGACTGCTAATTACTCAAGCGTACAAATTCAATTCAACGGTGCGCAAATAATTTTAACTTTATGCAGAAATAAAATGTAACATACATTTTATTCCAATTAATGATAGCGGTAATACAAACAATATATAATGTTTTAAATTTTAATTTTTTTCTACATTAACGAATTAATATCTTAATATTATATTAGTAAGGTTTTTTGAGCTTCATGCTATAATCCGTATATAAGCATTGTAGGCCGAGGGAACCTTGTTAAGACATTTCGTTTCCTACTTTCCGTCAAATTTTCGGTAGAGGTTGAGTGGTCGAAACCAAAAATGAAAAAGAGTAATCTATTCCCTCGAGTGAGAATCGAACCTAACCGTCACGTTACAGTTATTTGCGTGTGCCCTGCACCACGAGGCCTCAGTTTAGTGAGGCAATATTTTTATATGGATTAAAAAAATATAAGAAAATGCTCCAAATATAGACTCTAATTAAGAAAAATTGTTAACTAAAACTTATATTTTTAATACAGAAAAGAAATTGAACAAGAAAAATTCTAACGGTGGTATTTTCTTTACAAATTCGAAACAATATAGAGCTATATCTTTACATTTTCTTCGAATGGCCGGTGGTATTAACTGAAAAACTTGAGCTTTTACGTCACGATGAACAAAAGCGGCCGTAATAAGTCTGCAGAACTCCGCGAAACAACTGAAACTACCCCAAACAAAAAATGAAAAAGTCCATTGATGTCCAAACAAAATGTAGTTGCAAAGGAAACGTTATTGATATTGTGTAAAAGCTATAAAGCTCCTAAAAAACCTTTGAGTTCCAGTTCTCAAAGCAATTTTGACTAATAATAAGGATTAAAATATATTTCTTTTATAAGGGTTAACTCAACATTAACTTATTTCGGCAC
>JBAIZZ010000157.1:1116425-1194815 GCA_037355905.1 Heliconius aoede
AACAAAATAGATAAATTAAGAGGCATTTTGGAGCTTGCAAATTCTGCTGAAGATAATAAGATATTCAAAACCTATAAGAAGGTAAGTTTATTAAAATACCCTTGCCCTTGTTGCATCTATGCTTTATTCAGACTAATGAATATAATGTTGTAATGTTTTTATTAAGATTTAAACATTTTGATTATTCAGTTGAGAAAACTAAGACTACCAAGCAGACAACAATTTAAATTTATTATAAAATAAAAATAATTAAATATAATATATATTTGCAGGAACCATACAAACCTAATATTTATGTATCTGGATTTCATAAGGCATGTCTGACATATAGTAATGTTTTGATGCTATCAGAATGGATGATTGAAAAGCCAGGGGATTTTAGTCAGAATTGGTATGTTGTCCCATGTCCAAAAGGATTAAGGCTACTTGCAATTGCTGATCATGTAAGTTTTTTAATATGTAATATATTTCTTAACAATTTTTCAGTGTCACACTATATCTCAGTAAACTCAGTGTCCAGGGATGTTGTTTTGAAAAAGAGGAAATCAAAATAATTCACTCCATGAGTTGGTATTGAACACAGAACCATTGCATTTAGAGTCAGACTCTGTACTGCTGTACAGTGATTTTTTGAAATTGTATATATATTATTTTAAAAGATTAGCTTTTTATTTATATTCCTTAATGAAATTTCTTATTCATTTACAAGTCCAATATCCCTTTACAAGTTACTTGTGAATAAGTGGAACTGAAAGAGAAGAAAAAGTAATAAAAATTAAATAAACAAGTATTTTTTAGGTTCACACTGTATTCCACATATAACAGAATAGGCAGAGGGAACCTGGTCCTAACATCCACCCATTCTTCACTTTTGAGACACTGCATATTGAGTTATTAAATTTGAAGTTGAGCTATGTTTTCCTACCAGAGTGAGGACATGAAAATTTCTCAGTCCCACAAGTGGAAATCGCACCCACAACCTCAGCTTTTACAATCACATACTGCCCCATAATGGTCTCTAAAGAAAGTTTTGTAGCTTTCTGTAATAATCCACTTTTATATTAATAATTACATGATAATTTCTGTTTCAGGGTACCACAAAATTCTATACAAAGTTTGGCCATTTTAAGTTTGAGTGTCACACTGGCTTGCCCGGGGGCAGCCCCTACAATTGTTTCCGCAAGAATAGTTGCATACTAGATTGCTTTTACTATGAAAAAACTAATACATTGTTCTTATTAGACATACTTGCTTGGAATAATCAACCTATGACAGATGGAGAGGTAATTCTTTAAAGTTATTATATTGTAAATGAGCATTTTCATTAACTTGGACTGGTTCCTACAACCAAATGTTCAAATCCTGCTACAGTAAAATTCTTATATGTTTTCAAATAGTTCTGTTTCTTTGCTCGTAAAGATGTGACTCCTTATTATAAAGACTGTGGGGTAGTACCAACAGCATCCTAAATATGATTTCTAATAGATTAGACTGTGTGTACGTAAACCACTGCTGCGCCATCTTGATGTAAAAATTTTATTGTTACTAACAAAATGAGTCCTATGTTACTTGACATAAATCAATATATAAAAAAAATTATAATATCATTCCCACAAGTGAGAATTGAACCGACAACAACGTTTATAGTCACATGCTTGTACCACTGGGCCACAACTGCCTTATAATAATATGTTTTTTCTTTAAAACTATGATGATTCTTTCTTCTCTTTTAGACTGAATTTCGACATTACTGGATGAAGACGCAACTGGAAGATTTTCCTGATACTAAAACAATTAGTAAAAAGAATAAAGTAATTATTAAGATATTACCCATGATGCCATGCACAGATCACTTTTTGACATTGTAAGTTTTTTTTTATATTATATGTACCATTACATATACACACCATAATTTAATATATAGGTACTTTCAGAATGTTAACAAATCCTGTTTTGTCCACATTCTTGTTTCTAAATATCTAGATGACAAACCAAGTTACAGCCATAGTATGGCAACCATACAGCAATTATCTTTTAATCAATATAAATTTTTTTCAAATCTAGATGATTTTGTAAGCTGTCAAAGTTTTAGTTATAAGTATAATAAAAACACCAAAAATATATGTATGAGGAAAAATGTTTTTGGGGCCATTTAATAATGCAAAAGTTTGTTTTGTTTGTTTGTGCGTTTACTAACGCCAATCTCAGAAATAACTAAACCAATTTATATGCAATTTTCACTATTGTATTTTGCCAAGATTTCCTTAACATTTAGTGTTTGTTTTAGAATCGGTTCATAAATGATAAATTAAGTCAATTTTAAGAATTGCATGTGATGATATTATTATAAATGCGGGCGAAGCCGCGAATGGAATCGCTAATATAATATAAAATATGAATAATATTTTCAGCTTATTAAGCACATATCCACAATTTGAAGAGAATTTACCGCCATTGGATGGCTTGCTTTTTTACCACAAGAAGGCGCATTATGTCGCGGGAGAAACGCCTTTGGTCGGCTGGCTTTATCCTTATATGATACCTGAAGTACTTGGAGATGGTAAATATGGCCATTATTCGGCAGTTTCTGAGTGTGAACGCGATAATTGTGGGTTCGATCCCCACTTGGGAGAAATAATTATTTTTGCTTTCCCCATTCTGATAAGATAAAGGTTGGCGTTAAGTTCCTCTACTCCTCATGCTGTCTAGAATTTATGTGGAAAGTAGAGAGTAGAGTGACTTGTTACACTTTTTCCAGTTATCCTCCATCATGGACAACTGTGTGTACTTAAAAAAACTTATAATAGTAGTTTAATTAATAGTAATGCATATATATATATATATATATGCATTTTATCAATATATATATATATTTTGATAACTGGCATCTGTATGTTTGAATAAAATGTTTTTACTAAAATAAATACGTTTTTGCAGATAATGAATGTGTTTGTTGATATTTTTTAAAAATAAATTTTGTATATTTCAAATTTCCTAAGTCTAGTTGAATATAGAGTATTATATTGGATTACAAAAATTGTAACATCGCTTATATGAGCGGGAAGTGTGTATGAAAATAATGTTATTTCACACTTATGGTAGAATTTTTTTTAAAATCTTATAGGCATGTTATGTTTACAGTAGTAGTGTACAGAGTGAGATTTTAATAATTTTTTGCTATATATATATATATATATATATCAATATATTTTGATTAATAGGAATTGTAATGTTGTTTCCAGGCATTACATTACATCCAGGTTATATGTCAGAGATGCCTGAAGATTATGTGAACCAAAGTGATTTTATAAAGAAGTTTGAAGCTAAGCTCGCTGGGAGCAAGAAAAAGAGAATTCCAAATAAAATGGAGACAGACAATTTGGATGGAAAGAAACCTGAGGTAAAATCTATCAAACTCTATAATATTTCTATATCTGTGGAAGTTAATGAACGCAGTGTCTTAATACTAGGTTCCCTCAGCATACCCATGTAGGATACAGCATGAAGCTAATTTTTATATATATCTGTTTCTAGATAACAAAAGTTACAAATGAGAAATCAATGACTATGGAAGATGAAGTAAATACTGATGTTCAACTGACGGATGATAAGAACATTACATAAATTAAATAATATAATGGAATTTAATGTAATAATTAAATTCCATTATATTATTGTTTTTTTAACATACCATCTACTAATAGATTTTTGCTATTTTTTATTTTTGCGCATGCTTTGATTGTAGAAATTCATTATTATATTGAATTATAGTAATAATGAAAGTTCCACGCAAAACTATACTGTAACAGATTTGTTATGTAGAATTAAATGAAATCTAAAAAAACGATTGTAAATTGTGTTTTATTTCCGTTATTTCATATAAAAATAAAAATAAACTTACGGTGATAAAGCTTAGTTTTAATATAAACAATAACTATTAAATATCTATGAAATTTTATTTGGATAGTAAATCGACTTAGGTAGTCTTCATGGGTGAAAATGCTTGTTTATCTGTAATTATTTGAAATTTCTTGCAATTTAATTTAATTTCATTCTGAATTGATAATGTAAATATTTGGTACTATATGAAGTTAGACATTAAATTTATTAAACTCGATATAGACAAGCTATAGCAGCAAAAATAAAAATTATATTGTAAATATCTTGCAGCCAAGGACACCACACTCTTTGTAGCAAATCCTCTTCTACATTTACAATGTAAGACACTTTCTTAGCGTTAAAAATATATAAAACTGTTTGCAGTAATAAAACTATATGGGGTCATAACATAAAATTAGAACGGCTATTTGCAGATCGTAAATCGGAAGACGTTGGCAAAATTAATATTAAGAAAATAAAATCAATCGACTATTAAGTAACTGTTCATCTTCATCTGAACTTAGTTGCGTTGTCTTAGATTTTTTTAACCGACTTCAAAAAGAAGAAGGACATCAATTCGACTATATTTTGTTTATGTTTGTCTCTTATATTCTTCTGGTTCTCAAAACTATAAAATAAAAACTCGAAAACTATCAAATCAGTCTTAAACATTTTATTACATCAAGTGTACATCTATTTGCAGTCATGAGACTATTTAAAGCAAAAAATAATTTACGACACAATTTAATCTGTGTAAAAACCTTTGTGCAACGAAATAATTTAAAGTTTTCTTGTTTGTATTAATTAAACACTAAAAAATGTTTTTATGATTTATAAAAGAATATATAATATCAAGTATATATAGTAACTAGGAAAATATAGATAAGTATCACATTATTGTCGTCGGGTCGTCAGGATTGTTTATTGTCCGATTTTTTCAATTAATCAATTTCGTTATTCACAACTTGAATTAATTTTGGAAAATATACTTTACTTATTGTGGAATAATCAAAAGAGCATCTAACTATCTAATCTCTTAATATTTTTCTTGCTTTCACTTTAGATTTACATAGCTATTGATGCCCACCATTACGCCACTTGAGACTCCTTCGTCGTCCCTTTATACTGAATTTATGTCACCAGTCACTGCCCTTGTTCTATTATTCTTATTGTAAATACAGCATGTGTTTTAGATTTCATTACCAAAATAGCAAATTGAGGTTAATTTCAACTAAATTTGAACACGAAATCAGATTAAAAATGTATTTATGTAGAGTACCTACTTATGCTTTAGATTAGAATGCGAGTTAAAAAAGAAACCAACTTTATATTCATTGGAACTAATGTCTTCCCTTATCATTTATCATACAATTCGCTTCGTAAATAAATTTCTACATCCGAAGACCATTAACAGTTATATCTTAGTAAACTAACATTAGTTAAATATTATAAAGTAACGAGCATCAAAAATTTTTGGTTTAGTTAAACTTAGAGACATAACTAGGGTTAAAGGTCATTCCTATTTAACTTATCTTTTTGTGATCACAGTCGCGTCGCGCCGATTAAATGTGCCGTACAAAAAAGACTGTAAAAACCAAACATAAATGTAGCTTTATCGCTGGAAAGCCGTTTTGCCTGACGTCGCACTGAAGCGTGTAAGATAGCCACGCCACTGCGTAGGAAGATGTATGTCAGGAGCAATTTAATATAATTGATATAAATTGATGGCCTTATTATTAAATGTACCTT
Organism: Heliconius aoede; assembly: GCA_037355905.1. Classification (NCBI taxonomy): domain Eukaryota; kingdom Metazoa; phylum Arthropoda; class Insecta; order Lepidoptera; family Nymphalidae; genus Heliconius; species Heliconius aoede. The sequence continues at coordinate 1,122,054 of JBAIZZ010000157.1, forward strand.
ATTTATTATCTGTAAATGCTCTTGTATTGTAATTAGAAGTATTATTTAAAATTATAGAAAATCTATATTATTAAAAATATAAATAACATCAGATTTAACTTCTTCTAAATTTTGTGAACTTAATACAATTTATAAGCATATACTTTTTCTGTTATTAGAAATTCGAATATTTAATTTTATATTTTTAAAATGTGAATATTTCCAAAACCAAATCCACTGTGTAAAAAAAATTAATGAAATAAAAGTATCTTACTAAGTAAGTTACTAAGATACTTATACCATAGCGAACTCACACAATGAAGCGCAACAAAGATACCATCGAGATAATGGTTCTTTTAATGGCAAAAGATCTTGGAATTTCTAATGAGCGTCTGTAATTACTGTCATCTTCCAAAATGCCTGGACCAAGTGCAACTGCAGCTGTTGCCTGAAATTACGTTAAATGCTTGCATTGTTGCTAAAAGCCGCGTTTTAATTAAGCTATTAGATGTTCCCTTAATGTAGAACTTATGTAAGCAACACGAAACAGTGCATAGGTATATGATAATTTCAACAAGATGTTAAATGATAGTGAAAATATTGCGTGATTAAAGAAAATAAATAAAAGAGTACGTATTGAGAATATTTTTGGTGGACTAAATTTTATTATTATTATTAACTTGATGAATTTCCTGGCTCTGGTAACCAGGAAATTTTCTGCCTAATATAAGTAAGTAAGAATAAGACCAAGCCTGTCAGTTAAAAGGCAATGTTTCGAAAATTCGGTGGAAAGTGGAGGTAGGAGTGTTAAAACACTAGGTTCTCACTGCCTAAGCTGTTATATGTGGGATACAGTGTGAAGCTAAAAAAAAATTAAATTAAAAACCAAACTATTTTTATATCAGGAAGAATTAAAAGAGAATATTTATTTACATGTAGTCGCACGTTAAAACAATGGATTTACAAAATGGCAAACGTGTGCGAGTGCCAGATTTAGGGCATTCTAGAGTTTTAATCTCACATGACTAAGCTCTCCCGTTCGGTGACAGCTCTTACTTAGGAATGCAAATAATACAAATGTTTTTTTAAAAACCTACCGTAGCAAATGAATTTTTATTTACATAGTGGTTTTATACATAGATAAAAATAACTGAAAGAAAGAGTGCTTTCGAGTTAAAAAATATACTCATATATATAGTTTATTGAGTGCCGTACCGCGCTTTGCCTTGTTACCAGATCGACAAAATATTAAATATTTCATTCCTCTGAGTGGGAATCAAACTCAGAACGGTCTCGTTTACAGTCACTTGTGCCCCTGTGCCACGTTGAATAATTTTTTTTACAGAAATATTTATTCCCTTATATGAATGAATGTAAAGAAAGTAGAAAGTGTTTTTTTTTATTTGTATGTTGAAAATATCTGTAACACAAATTAATTGTATTGTGAAATTATAATATAAAAGCTATAACTTTCACAGTAATGTAATGTTAATTTTCACTAAAATTGGTTCATTGCTCTTTGCGTGATGCACGTAAAAATTACCATTTTACACGCTGAACCGTTGAAATAATCTCTATAACTATCATAAAATGGAGCGAATTTAATTTGTTATATTTCTATGAATTCGCTTTTATATTTTAAATTATTTACGAGTAGATACTTAAGTTGATGCCAGTTGTGGCGCTAAGTGTAAGCGCGACTGGTTGTGGCTTCGATCCTCACTCGTCAAATTAAATATTTATTTGAATTTATTGTTTAATTTCTTCGCTCTTCTGGTGCTGAGGCCAAGCGCAACGTTGAGTTTCGCCAGTCAACATCCAATAACTCCAGAATTCGGCGGAAAGTGGGAACGGAGTGTCTTAACACTAGGTTCACTCTGCCTACCCTGCTGTGTGCGTAATACAGCGTAAAGCTGAAAAAAAATAGTGATTTTCGGTAACACCATCTAATAACAACAACAGCATTAAGGGCTGTCATCACTTTATTTCAATCTACGTCGTTTAATCAAACTGAGATTAGATTCCTCCAGCTCGATGGCTTGACGTCCCGCGACGTCGAGCGGCTCATGTGGGGTAATGAACAAGAGATTCACTTGTCCTCGGGGAGACCGCTCTCCATAATACCTCCCGACCTGCTTCGTATGTAATTATTGTATTTTGATATCTTGTGTGGTATCTTGTGTATATATTACGAAGTACGACGATGTCTGACTGCAAACGCAACGGTTGTGGGTTCGATTCCCATCCGAGGGAGAGAATTATTGTCATTTTCTAGCTCTGGCCCAAGACAAAGCGCGAAGATGAATTCTACCAACCAGCACATTATGAATGATATATAGAGCTAAAGTATTTTTTTTAAAATATTAAGCAAATTTTCTGACTCTTATGATAAAAAATAATAAACACATTTTATAGCCGTCTCTTGGAAGTTGAAAATGAATCTAGTGAGAACAGTCGATCAATTCCTTTTGCGAAAGGATTTTTTATCTTAATTTAATCTTTCAATTCAACGAGAGATTGGATTTTAGAATTTACTGCTTATTCTTTTAAATATAAATATATCTTTTATGTTTATTGTATAAATATATTCGGGGCACAAGCGCGTGACTGTAACGTGAAGGCTGTATACTCGATTCCCACTCGGGGGAATTAATTATTATTTATTAATAATTTCACTTCTTCCCTTTGGTACTAAGGCAAAAGCGTGGCGTTGAGTTCCGCTGCTCAACACGCAGTGCCTCATAAATTCGACGGAAAGTGGTTGAGTATGAGGGATACAGCGTGAGGCCGAAAAACAAGTTTATGCTTGAAAACAAAGTTGCGGGCGACAACTAGTTGTTATAATGTAACCGTCGGCATTAAAATGTCTAAATAAAATGACAGTTCCAATAGCCGTCGCCGTTATCAAAATACATGTAGAGAATAATTGACCGGGCATAAGCCTCAATGTGCTATGTTGAATATAAAGTACACGATTATTTTATTAATATCACCATAAAAGCGATGAAAACATGCTTTTTTTCGAATGGCATATCTGATACTGTCTAGTACAGATAAAAGTAATTGACAGGTATCTCTACATAATATATTTTTAGATTACTTTATATACTTGCTTTCGGCCCTGACTTCAACTGGTGTGTGATCTTTTAAATAAATTCAATGTTCCGTAATTTATTTCCATATCTTTGTATTTGAGAGAAGTTATATAAAAGTTTTGTTAAAAAAACAAGTTTTTTTTTAAAATTAGCAGTAAATAAGAAAAAATAAAATTACTGAAATTATCACTTCTGTATCTGTGTCGAGGTCGAAGAGTGTGGGCACAAAAAATATTGTAGGATTTATTAAATCATCTATTTATACCTAATATTTATATTACCTTACAAACATTGAAACTGATACAAAAATATTTGAAGAGAATATCAATATTTACATTTACCAACAGATTTGCTTTCGACTGCTTTCTGTTTGTTCTAAGATCAAAATAAATTAAGATTAAAATTATGAAATTGGTTTCTGTTTTCTTTGTTGGCCTAAAAAAACTAATTTCCGATGAAAGTACGAAATAATTAGATGTTAATTGGGACTTTTTCCTTCTCACCGAGAATTACAATTTCTAATTGAGATTAGACCTTAATGGTGTTAAGAAAAACTGCTTAATTTTCTTAGCCTACATTTTAATTTTCGAAAATATTGAGGTTATTTGTTCTTCAAATTTGTTATTTGTTTTATTATTATTAAAATGTAAAAATATGTAGTAATGTAAAATTTAGGCCGTCGTGGCCTAGTAATAAAGAGTCTAACTATAAATGTGATAGTGAGGAATCAGGTGAATCATTATATTCAGAAGCTATTTTCATAGAGCATCGAACCCACGACAATTGCGCTTACAATTGGATTGTCTTATCGCATTACGATGGCCTTTACACACTATACATATCTATTTACATACAATTTTTTCATATACTAATGCTATTTACTAAGTTGTATGTGTATATATACATGTAATATTTTATAAGGCCAAGTATCGTTTCCCGTGTGGCCCATTCTCATGATATGGTTATCATAAAACTCAGAAGCAAAAATATAATTTGATATGAATGTCTTGTGGTGAATCCTGTTAAGTTACTGTATATGGCCGAGATAAAGTTAAGCTAGGCTTTTATTATTCATACGACGTATACCGTATATTCCTTGATCTTTCACATCATCATCAAGATAATAAGTAAAAGTAAAATCATAATCTGTACATCAATTTACTTTGTCTCTATATTTCAAGTTTTATAAAATTAAAGAGCGGCGTTGAGTTAAACTCGCTCGCAATTCCTTCAAAAAACGGTGGAAAGTGGGGAGGTAGCCTATCCTGCTGTGTACGGGATACAGCGTGAAACTGATTTAATTTTAATTTTGTTTACTCTTTATACGTCCAGAAGTTCACTAAAAGCGGAAAACATTGACCTCAATATTACCAGAATTTGACTGGTGTCTTATGGAGATTGAAAATCTACGTCTATGTATATGGAATAGAGGCACGTCGGGTTTTATAGCAGCTCTACGATGTCAGTACTGGAGACGAGATTGTTTCTTTCGGCATCGATTACGATTCGAGACTAAGCGACCATTTTATTGTTTATGATTTTCTCATAAAAACCTCGTATTTTTTAAGAATACTGTAACTAACTTGAAAATAAAACAAAAGAAAACATTGTAAAATCCTCTATCAACATCTTCACAGGTATAATATACTATATGATGATGTTGTAAAGTAATTTTTTTCCATGTCGATTTCTATCTGGGTGACATATATCTTTGCCTCGAATCCAAAGATCATAATAAGAATTCATTTAAATACGTTTAAATAGACTAAAATGATCACATGAAAATCGTAATTATGTTTTATATTACGTTATAATAAATATACATTTTTTCAATATAAATAAATTTAAAAGCGGCCAAGAGCGAGCTGGATTCGCTTATGATGGGTCCAACCATGGATGGGTTAAACTATAAAAACATTTCGTTTTAAGTTTTCATTGAATTCTATAATCCCAATTTTTCTTATAATTTTCCTTTCCATAGGTAAAAAATAAATAAGAACTGGCGCAGCTCTTGCAGCTCCTCGAAACAAACAAAAGAGTTCAATATATTTGCTTTTTTTTTATTAATATTTCTTGCCTTCAACTTGCTCTGATACAGAGAGGCCTTTTTTCTCGCCTGCGTAATTTGACTGCGTAAGTTAATTAGAAACCACCATGTCATTTTGTACAAGGACACCCCACATGATATGCTCTTTTGATCTTTTTAATCCCTCAATTACATGTAATTGAATAGTGTAGTAATCCTTAATATTAAACATCATACTACATAATTTTTTAGCCATTAATAAAATTACACCTGCCTATTGGCCTACAAAACCCCAATAAAAGAACTGTTAAGATATCGCTGTGTATTATGGCAGAATCACACGGGTCCTCGCGCGACCAATAAAATAGAGCTCAATTCGATGTGGCAAAAGGGATTGCAGATTAGCTGTAACAACTTCGTCTTGAGTTGAGTTAGTGATAAATCTACATAAGAATAAAATAAACCAAGATATTGTATAAGCTCTGTCTTTATAGTTTTCTCGAATGCTGTAAAATTTAAATGAATGTATGTACTTTAGTAAAATATTCATAGAATATTTTGAACTTATATAGAATTTTCACGGAAGCGTGGAATACATAAACTAATTAAATCATATATAATAACATACAAAATAACTTCAGACGATATGAGTGTGTCAACACAGAAAATACACACATATCTAATTAACACATATATTACATACATATATAAATATAACGATCAAAACGGAGGACGGTCTCTCCAAAGTTAGAACGGAAGCGGTCCCTACGGAACGCGCGGTGTTAGAGGCGTCAATATTAACTTTTATTTGTGCTCTCCTTCACATAATGTGATTAATAATTTGGACTTTATATAGTTATTGTATTCTTCACCCTTGAGTGTTTGAACTCTCTTTTCTAGTAAATGACATAATATACTGTTATCCTTTGTTATTCCATACCAAGGCAAATTTATATACAACAGTATATGTATGCTATATTTAGACGAAATGTATATTATTTTTTATCAAATCATATAAGTCCTGAGTATTGAGGCAGGTGTACATTATATAATTATATTTTAATTTTTGTTTCAACTTGTATTTTACATGTAGCAAGGTAGGCAGAACCTTGTAATAAGATTCCATCGAATTCTGGAGGCATTGCTTGTTGAGAGGCGAAACTCGACGCTGTGCTTTGCTTCGATACCAGAGCGAAATATTAAATATCTCATTTTCTCTAGTGGGAATCGAATCCACAAACTGTCCAGTTAACAGCCAGAAACTAAGATTTTTAATTATATATATATACTATTCTCATATTGGTAATAACACAACAATTTTAAATAAATTATATGATTGTTCAAAAATACATTTATTTAGAAAATACTTGTATAGTTCCAGCAACCTTGCAGACTGTCGTCACGATGTCGAGCGAGTGTCCCTGGCTCGCCACTCGGGACTGTTTTGCAAGTCAATTTCTGGCATCTATGCATTCGTACTCTTACCCTTACCCTTATACTAGCCATTGCAAGAATCATATATAACACATATTTTATGTTAAATAAAATATATACGACGATTTTATATTTATATTGTATTTTTGAAGGAATGCATTGATGTGTAACTGAATTATAAATTTAAGGAATATATATAAAGTATTTCAAAATAATATGATGTTTTTTTTTATGATTCGATACATTTTTAAATATTTTTTCATATTCTCAGCTCTCCATTTTACCTCTTAGCAGACGCTTCAAGTGGCTAAAAAATATAAGTTATATGTCTCTTACTTACCCTACATGTTTAGTTTACGAGACTGAAAATAATTAGACTGAAAAGTTCATTGAATTTTGCGAATTTGTAGTTAATTATTTGTTCCGTATATCCACTTAAATAATGTTAATCCTGGTTTCAGCTTTCGGTCAATTCATTTGAGTAAAATATATCACTTAATAGCAATTTGGTTAAAAATAGTAAAAAACCTAATTTAGACAAAGGGACTGGGCTTTGCGGAGAACAGTCTAATCTCAGTATAAGAACGGATAAATCTCCCCCCAGCATTCATTCCTTAAAGCCTTATTTATTGACTTCGCAACAATTTGATTGAAAGAGTACTTTTTGATACTAAAATGAAAATATATATTACAGTTATTTACTGTCATATTTTGTTGAATAGAATGTAACTTAATAATTTTATAAATAGAGTATTAAATTTGTAAAAAATATTACTCTTGGGATTTGAATTCTTAGTTTTTTGACAAATGGATTAGAAAATAGTAAATTGTCTACCAACATGAAAACATTAAACAAATGAAACAATACATAAATTAAAAATAATCAGCTTCACAATATAACGCACCCAGCAGGGAAGGCAAGGGGAACCTAGTGTTAACTCGCTTAACTTCACTCCGCTCTCCACTTTCCGACGACTTCTATTGAGTGAAAGAAGAAATGGAAATATACATTTAAATAAATATTAATTTTCTTCGAGTGGGGCTCGAACCCACAACCACCGTTCACAGTCATGGTTCGTGCCACTGCGCCACGACTAGCCTCAAACAATACAGGATGAAACAATTAATGAATATCGACGAGTATTGGACCGAGACGTATTAAACAATTAATGATATCAGCGTAGTCAAGGATGGTTGCAGGTCTGCCTTGTTTCATTAACTCGTCTCCCTGAAAAGTAATCGAGTTCTGAAGGAACAGTTGGGCTTAATCGAGTTGAAAACTCAAGGATGATTGGAAATGGCAATCGATTATTCGTTTCTTTTACAGTATTTGGTCACTATTTAAAAAGAAAAAGATTCCGATACAAATATATTAATATATGGTAAAAAATTTTAGCAATTTATACTGTAGTGCCACAGAAGGTGAGAGATGATAGAAATTATGAAAGAATTTTGAAATTCTGAAAAAAATTCAGCATTTAAAAGGGGAATATGAACGTCAAAGAATAAAGAGACTTGCAAATACTCACGAAACATTCGGTTTGGCAATCACAGGACCAGGACATATTCTTTCTAGTTGAATATTTCCAAAAGAGAACGAAAACATTTACATGTTTTCATACACTACATAGTTACAGACATAAAAAAAAAACAAATAAATAATTGAAGCCTTAATAAAATGATTACTTATAAAGGTAAGCTTGTAGAAGTAGTGACAAAAGAAATTAAAAAAAAAAACGGGAGTGCTTGTGAGAACAACGCCTGGAACTTTTAACTGTAGACTTAAGGTTTCCTTTGAATATATTAATATCAAATATATATTAACGCTCGCTTCTACTGTTCGAGATATTCTCTATTTGTCTAACCAAATTCACCAAATTCCCGTAAAACCTGTAAGATGCGCGTGCTTTCATAAAAGTTATTAAAATATTACCACTATCCCGGACCGGAAATCAATCACTTATGTCCCTAATATTGTCCAGACGTCTCGTCGTCATATACAATAACAATTATAATATTTGTCTTCTCATATACCAAAAGGAAAATGAAATCTGATTTAATGAAGGATTACTTTATATGGTGTATCCTTTAACTTTGCAAAATTCTATATATGAAAAAAAATAATGTAAAGATTCCAGTTCGCCACTTTAAAATTTTTAGATGTCTAAAATGTTAACAATTATTTTATCACTTTTATCAAATATTTGTAATGATTATCTACCTATAACAATTAAGTAATCATTTTGTATTTTTCCCAAATTAAGTCCCGTGTAAGCCCGTGTAAATTAAATTATAAAATACATTACATATTTATACAAAAATACCGCTGACAAATCAAATTACATGCGTTTTTTACATTTTCTTTTTACCACTAAGTGTACATATGTACACTATATATGTGTAAAAAGTGCGCAGCACTGCGTAAATGTTTAATATAATTTACGTTATTACGTTATTGGCGCTTCGCCAGAACACGGAACGTCGGACCAACGTTCGTATCATCAATTAGTTTAACAAAAATGATCGACGATATTTATTTACTGATGAAAAAGAAAAGCGACTCATCTTGTTTTTCTTCATTTAAACCATTGCTGAGTCAGTCACGATATATTCTTACTTAGGTACCGTAGCAAAGATGGGTTTGGACATGACACGTGGCAATTATTGATATCATTAGGTTGATGAGGTCTACACTGAGCTTTGAGTTTGTGTGAGTGTTCATTTACAGTGTAAGTGTGACGTCGACCGACAAGCGTAGTACATCTTTCGCTTGGCCGAAACTGGTTTCTACTGATTTTTGACAACCAGCCCCCAATATTAAGAATTAAATTTGTTATAAATTTAACTTCACAAACTTTATTCCTAATATTTTATTTTTGGGTTCGATTTATTAAAAATGAATGATAAAGTTAGCACTATCAAAGTATTCTTAATGTTAGAACGGAAAAATTCATTATTAACTCAATGCCCGGTGTAAGAAAATTATGAATTATATTTATGTTAGATCTTTTTATCGATAGTCAACTTTTCAAAAGCAAAATAATAAACTTTATTAAATACATACTTATAGTATATAGTTGCGGCATTATTATAACTTTAGTATTAATTCATAAAACAATTTTAATACATAAAGTATTTTCTTATGTTATTGTTAACAAATTCACGCTACACTTTCATATTTTAGCGTCTTTCGGTGATGATATTGGTAACAAATAAACAGCTCGGTATGTAAGGGAAGTCACAAAATTACCAATTTATATGCAGCGTGTCATATCGCATATCATAAGGTAAAAAAAGGCTCTCTCACCGTTGGAGCTTTGAGATATCTAACTTTTTGGGTCTGTCTGTCTACTCTAACAGCAATAGAAAATCATATTATGATTAAAAAACAAAATAGTGAATGAAAATATTATAATTTTTTTTAAATTTTAAAATCAATTCTCGACACATACATAATTGATTCAGCAATTAAAATGGATGAATAGTAACCGCCAGATGAAAATTTTCTTCGTATTATCGATAAACCGTATAGACAAGACAGATTGCGCCAAAATGATTGATTACCACTAAATGGAAATATAATATTAGTGAAGGAAAAGCATACAAATAAATATTACATTTGTATAAATATCTGAAAATGACCTGCTTGAAAAGTCTCATAGATAGACACAGAATATTATATCTATACGGGTATATTAATATTAAGCATCTTTTATATGAAAATATATGGTAGCAACGGTTTTTTTTATAGCTTCACACACTATATAGGTATACCTGTACATAGGGTAGGCAGAGAGAACCTGAAAACCTACTTGAAATATTCCGTTCTCCACTTTTCGCCGAATTCTTGAGTGGAGAAATGAAAATAATAAATCTTTGAATTCCTCGTATGGGATTTGAACTCATAACCTATAACGTTGACAGTCGAAAGCTATTGCATATAAGCAAAGTTGGCAGCAGCGTTAAATTTACCTTTTTTTACTGAGAGTAGATTCTTACTTATAATGTTGACAGTAAGCTGCAGCAGATATTCACTTTAAATGAATTAATTGGATACGAACTCTATAATATTATGAAAATTAAGGATTATGAAATCTCAAATATTACATTCACGTTTCGTCGATGTGTAGTCAAGGTCAATAGTATTAAGTGACGAGCGTGACCTGAAAATTTTCGAGAGCAGCAGCTATTCGCATTTGTAGCGTAAGGCTCGGCTCGGCATTATCCGTTTATTTGAGGAATGTTGGCACCTCTGTAGTTCGGGCGCTACCTTCCATTGACGTGGGTCAAACTATATCGTAGGCCTCGCAAACCCTGCATATTTGAATTAATTTTATATAGTTCAGATTTAGTAAATTTATATATTTTGGTGTTTGTAAAAAAGTAGTTTACGTTCTCGGAAGTTAAGTTCTTTTTACTTTTTACTTACTTTACTAAAAAAGTTACTACAAAAACCATAATATTTTCCTATCCCTTCCATTTTCGAGACATTTTATATTATAGATATAAAATACTAAACAAATATAACTTTTAAATGAAAACTGTCACATCCAATAACATGGATACTGAAGCATTCAAATTTCCTCGAAACAATTTATCATTCAAATAATTAAAATGTAATGACCGTAAAGAAGTACTTGTCATTTTCACAACGGGACTCTTATAAGCATTCACAATGCAGATGTACAGAAAAAAAATTGTATTTTGATGGACGAAGTTTGCGATCCCAAGGAAGTAGTAAAAATGTTCAACTTATTGCAACATGAAAATTTTTAAAGCGTTACCCTTGGAATTGGCCCATTTATTACCGAGGAAATCTGCTTAATCCACACCAAGGGATTTTCGTTTTTTTTTCTTTTCTCTATGTAAAAAAGGTTTTGAGAAACCGCAGCCATGTGGAATACGGCGATCGTGTGAATTTTATCAGCAGGATGAAACATGGGAAACGGATGTCCGGCACTTAATCTTTTGGAATTTAACATATTCTAGAAAATAGATATTACAATTCTGAAAATTTCTTTTTTTTTCTTGTCTCATATCTTTATGCTTAACAGGTCTGACTTGAAGAGTAGCGATGGCTTTCGCTTTGCTCGCATCATGAAAATGCGGTAAATAAAAAATATATTTATGAATTTTATTGCATATTTATTGAATATAATCATTTACCTTTACACGGCATAAAAAAAGTAACTTGCCAACGATGGACGCTTAGATCTTTAAACACTAATGGTAGAGCGTTTCAAGATAATAAGATATATCTTCCATATATAAGGCCAAAACGGAAAAGACCATAATTATTCATTCTACTAGTGTAAGCCGAACAAGGTTTTTTTAACACTTTCACGGTATATCTTGGATGTAATTGGTTAACCAGCGAGAACCTAGTTTTAAGAGAAATGCGGTAATTTGCCTCAAGTGGGATTGAACCTACAACTATCGTGTTTACAGTCACTGACCTACGAATCTCGAGCCTTGGTAGTTATTTATATGCCAACATAAAATTTTTACAATTTTTACTTTCTTATAAAGTTTACGACTACAATTCACGCCTGTGACTTTCAAACGTCATTGAGATTTTGATCTGTGATGTTGGCGCAAATGTTAATATATTAAGAATTAATTTTAATTTTATCGGGTATTACTTTAGAGACACTATTTAATAATAATAATTGATATGAGTGTTTTAAGCATTTTCTCAATTGTACTAGAAAGTAGATTTTGTTTTTTTTAGCTTCAAGTAAATATATAGTTTAGCACCTTTGGACTATAAAATATATGAGTGAATTAATTGAGTGGCGGAACTCAACGCCGCGCTTTGCCATCTTATCAGAACACAATTCATTTCACTGAGTGGAAACTGTATTGTTATTTTTTTTGGGCTAGCTATCGAATCAAATATATTCTGTTCAAATGATCAAAACAAAAATAAAAATAATTCAATAGTTAAACGTAAATGACACTCGTAGCAGGTACTCGTAGCGGCTGTGCTGCGATGTGCGACTAATACAATATATTGAATATGTCGTCAAAATATAACAAGAGACACGATATTTGATAATATTGGAATTCCATGTGTTGCTATACTATACTTGTTTTTTGATATTATATTTCTTCTGTATTTAACGATGAAGGTCACGGAATTGAATGTATGTATGTAATCGTAAGAAGATACAATTTTTAGAAAAATTATTATAATACAATAATTATGACGATCATATAGTTAATATAAATATATTAAAAAATACTGTTGTATATAAGTTAAAATAAATGAAATTTTTTTTTTACATACAGTAACAAAAATAACAACTAGTGTGTATATGTGTTGCCCGTAAGCTTTCTTTTACATAATGTTTAATGTACATAGAATATCCAAATGGGTATTCCATTCTATTTTATTCACAATTAAAATAAAAAAAATATGTAATTGCACAAAAGATTTTCCCTTGTAAAAGACAGAATATTTCAAATAATCAGCCTTCAATAAAATGCATTCGAGTTTTTGATACTTACATATGTTTGATGACAATGAAGTGAAGTAAATTTAATTGTCGAGGACCTTTAACATTATAGTTTACAAATAAAGCTGAAAAAATTATAAATGCAAAAAATATATTACATATTTTTACATCTACATTATGAAAAACAAAAAGGCATATTTATAATGTATAAAGCCCGCTTTCTTTGTATTTTACTATGTTAATGAAATGTTTTCTACTTTCATTTCTTCGATCTGGTGTCGAGGCAACACACGGCATTGAGTTCCGCCACTCAACATGTAATTATTCTAGACTTCGGCGGAGAGCGGTGTGTCATAACACTTTCCCTCTGCCTATATTGCTACTGCGGGATACGAAGTGAAGCTGAGAAAGAAAAACCTATATATATTGACCGGCACAACGTTCAATTAAATTTTATCGAGAAAAAATTGAATCTACAAGTACTTCGTTTCAATAATGTTTACAGTAATTGTCCTGTATTCTGTGTTGTATTCTAATAGTACGTCATATGATATTAATATGTATCGAAGTATGACAGTAGAATTGAGACCGTCATTCATAGCGAAACAGTTGTCAGCTCACTGATTCGGAAAACAACTAGCTACTACTAAATCAAAACAGCTGTCTGTATATAGTCTTCCATGTGGGAATTACAAAAAATCCTATTACTCTATGTTGACGATAGATATGTACATATACCGCATATTTTTTACCTTCGCACATCTGCCGCATGTAGCACGTACTGTTGTATTCTGAATTTATTTTGTATTTTTAAATAAATATTAATTTTGATTAAATTTATATATTAAAATGAAATTTCAAAATTATTAGACATTTAAATTAAAACTTTGAATTATAATTGGTATCCTTAGATGACTTTTTAAGGAGATAAGGAACTGTTCAATAACTGAGCTTTGACAGATTCGTTTGCCTTTTAGAATCGTAATTTGAATTAAAAATGGCTTTTGTTTTTTAATGTTACCGGTATAACGTAAGATTTATATAAGAAAAATAAATGTATGTAATTATAAAAAAAGTGGTTCTTACTGAAATCCTGGTTGCCTCAACTGCAATATAGATAGCTATATATATATATTGCACGTTCTCCATTTTATATGATATCTATAAAAAATTTAGCATGAAGAAATAAATATACACATATTTTAAATATTTTCCCATAGGCATAGACACCACTGCCTTGCCGTTGACAGTCACTTCTCTACTACGTTGACAACGGCATTGACATCCAATTTAAAATTTAAAGAAGTTACTTGCACCTAATTAAATGATGATATCAGGTGTCTAAGATCTACGACAAAAGAGAAAAAGTATCTCAATCTGTTCTTTCAAAAGTTCGAACGTTGATAGGTATAAAAAAAGACTTGAAAAAAAGAATTTATCCAATATTTGTCTGTACTTACTATAAATTTCGTTTTAGTTTCTATATTAAATTTTCCAACGAGTGTATTTCTGGCAATTCTATAAATAAGTTTTTATTTATATAGAAAATTATACACAATAAAACGAATGTGAGAGCCGAGAGACTAAATTGAAAGGTAATAATGTAAGGGTCAGCGCACAACAATCAACATAGTATTTTTTCCTAGTGATAAAACTTTACTACCAAATAATACGTGACAGTTTCAACGAACTTAACGTGAATTTAAGTAACGTGAGTTTACGTAAGTTTGAAAATTATATTTATTCTCCATCTACCCCGCATGTAGCAGTGTAGGTAGATGGAGCCTAGTGTTAAGACACTCCGCTACCCACATTCCAATGAATTCTAGAGGCATTGCGTTTTAAGTGACGGAACACCGAAGCGAAGAAATGAAAATTAAATACATCCGGATGTAGAACATATTATAAAAAAAAGAACAATTTCACATATTTCCCATAGTTGAAATTGTTCTTTTTAATATGCGCTCATAAACTGTGTTTTATCCAAATTTATTTCAACTAAAAGGAAAATGTGTTAAAGAAAACTCTTGTGCATTTACAGGAATACAAAGTATTCTACACATATTAGACACGTCAGCGGCAATGGAAATTCCGTGAGTAAAACGGTATCTTTTCTAATTTTTTTTTTGTTTCTACATCTTGTTATGAATATTAGAGGGATACATTTATTCAATAAGAATCTGATTGAGGCCCTGTGAATCGTATAATCGCGTTTCTCTTCCCCTTTTCGGATAAAATAAACGAAGCGTGTGAAATATGAGAAGAGAATGCCGTGAAGTTGCCGTTCTCTTATTTCTTTTTCCTTATTTCATGTAATTACACACCGGATTGCTCATAATTTTTATATATGTATTTTAATAAATAACAATATATACATATATAAGCTGTTCATATGTTTAGTATAATAGTTTAATCAAATGAGGCTTTACTTTGTAGCACTAAAACGTTAAAGTTTCTTCTCTCAGTACGTAGCACTTGCTTTATTTTTCAGAGTACCTGAAACACGACTTTAACATACACCTATAGTCTATATAAGAAGCGAAAATAAAAAATTATAGCTTTCATGTAAATGTTACATTCGCTTTTGATGGCTACACGTATCATAAGACGGAGCTCGCAGACTGTATCTGATATGTAAAATATATTATGTGATACTATATATTCCGATTCCAGCGTGTTAAAGCGTGAAAAGATTGTGTGTGAGTGGGTATCGAATCCATCATTTATATATATTCCTGATATGACCATAAGTTTACAGATATTTAATAATTATATATTTTAAGATTAACACTGTACCCCACGTGCAGGAGGGTAGGCAGAAAAAGCCTAGAGAGTTAAGACAGTCTGCTCTTCTATCTCATTGACAAAATGAATATATTAAATGTCTCATTTACTTGAGTGGAAATTGAACACACGACCTGTGGCGTTAAATCACACGCTTGTGTGCCCCTGCACCACGAGTGACGCAGTAAATAATTAATAATATTTTGGCATAATTTAGGAATCAATCTTAATGACACGACGAAAGTCATTATTTTTTTACACAATTAATATAATCTAAACCTATTTCTCTGCAGACACAAAAACATACCGATTTATGTTTCTAATACCACTACAACTACATGAGTGAATTCAATTAATAATAATATTATATAAAGTATTCCAGCGTTTGCTGCGAGAGGGTTCAAAGTAGAAACAAATCTGTCGGCCACTGTTAATGACACTAATTGGAAATTCTACGACAGCTTCGTATTTATTTATCCTATTGTTTTCTACAATTGAATTTTTACAATTGGATTTGTTCTTTTTCTAGTGGGACGATTTTTTCTTTAGGACGAACGAAATTTACTATTTATTGAAAACTTTAACAATTTCGTATATGGTTCAAAGAGTAGAGAAATATATAATACAGTAAAATGCAAGAAATAAATAAATTATTTGGAATTATTAAAATTCTATGTTTCAAACAAAATGTTGCAGGGTTTATAAATATTTAAGTTTTTTTTTTCAATACAGCATTTTTCGTGATTTTAATGGTCATCATTTGTTTTATTGTGTGTGTTCAAACATTTTCACTAACCTGTGTATAAATAAAGGTAAGCTAGTAACGGATAGCTGTGACTTCATATTTTAGAGAATTAACTGTAAAATATGCGATATATTGCTAAAATTTAAATATTTTATTCTATTATTATATTATATATAGAAGCCACATCCGTCGTGAGTATAAATTCTCATTTGCGTGTTCGTATAAACTGTTTTTAGTATAAACTACTGCAATATATAATTATATATTGAGGTCAGTCGTGAAGCAGGGGCAGGTCAACGTGAAAGGTAATGGGTTTGATTCCCATTCGAAGCATTGAAAGAACACGTAATGCCTCCAGAATTTGGCGGAAAACAAGGAGCGGAGTGTATTAACACTCGGCTCCCTCTGCCTATCCTGCAACATGCGTGAAACTAATAACAAGAAAAACAACATTATTTGATCTGCAAAAGTGGATCAAATGTTAACTACATTTGCCAATAAAAAAGTATAAGTAGGTTTTATAGAAGCGAGCGTCATACATTACCGCGCCCTGTATCGACGGCAAACACTATCACATGAATATGCATTCAGAGCTTCTCTGATCAAAAGGCAACAAGTTCTTTTCAAAATATATTTTCTGGATCTTATCTAATGTTATTCCTTTTTATCGTTCCCGTACCTTAATATTTTGAAACGCCAACCTTGTAAGATCACTATGCCTGTCTTGCCGTCAAGCCATTTATCTCAAAATCGCGTGAAGGTATCCTAGTTGAAATTAATATCAAATATTCAATTCTATGGTCCATTAGAGCACAGAAGGATTAAAGCTTCTAAATCATTCGCTGCGTAGTTGCGTCTAGATTTTTTTATTACTATTATATAAGTGTTTTAAAAAGCTATCACTACATAGCACTACATTTATTACAATTAAAAAACATAAATTTCTGTTTAAGTATTGAGAACTTAACCTATTTTAAAATCTAATAAGAACTGACAATGCCTCAATTTGTTGTAATCAAGATAGTGTCAATATACCAGAAAATCCATCACATTCCTTTTATTTAACTTTAGCGCCAATAAAACGGGCAAAGCCCTTTATTCGAGGGCTGCGGTAAGTGGAATCCTTTGTGAAATCCACCCATTAAGTTCAGATTGAAAAACCTTATTATATACATTCTTACTTTGTTTATTTATCCAATGTGAACACTTGTATAATGTAGAATAATCAAAGTTAAATTTAAAATTTAACCAGCTTCATGCTGTTTCCCGCTTACAGCAGAGGGAACCTGATATTAAGACACTCAGTTCCACATTTTTAGTCAAATTCTGAAGACATTGTGTGTTGTGTGGCGGAACTCAACGCCGCACTTTGTCTCGACAAAACTGAAATTAAAATATAAACTTAAATAAATATTGTACATCGTGAGGCCGTCGTGGGGCAGTAGCGTAAGGGTGTGACTGTAAAGGGCTGTTATGGGTTCGATCCCCACTCGAGGAAATAAAATATTTATTTAAATTAATATTTTAATTTCCTCGCTCTCCTGTCGAGGCAAGAACGCGGTGTTGAATTCCGCCACTCAACATGGAATGCCTCCAGAGTTCGGCGGTAAGTGGGGAACGGAGTGTCTTAACACTATATTCCCTCTGCCCACCATGCACTGTGCGAGATACAGTGTGGAGCTGCTTTTTTGTTTTTCTTTTTTAATTTTCTCGAGTGAGAATCGAACACACAACCAGTCACCTTAATAGTCACACACTTCTACCCTTGAGCCATGATAGTCCACATAGAATAATCGTATGTGAATATTTTATTACACGTTCTGCATGATCACATTACAAAGAACTGGATAACGTGAGTTTCTCGTATCAAATGGTTGACATTCTCTTCGTTTGTTTCTTAAATAAATATATTATCTTTGATTAAATTTACTTTTCAGTTTTTCATTCCTATAGAAACAAAAAACCTTCAATACAAATGAAAGAAAAGTAGAAGTCTAGCTTTCATTTATATTTATTACTTATTTTCTTATTGTACAACAAGCATATCAGAATTATATGCTGCAGCGTAAGCAACTTATTATGAAAAACACGCAGCTTATCTGTATGTGTGGGTGTAGTGATGACAGTAATAAAGAGTTAAAAAATAATTGGTAAAGCACACGCACACGTCACCAGCCGACTCTATTTTTCTGTTTATCTAACGCAGGAAATTACTTACTTTATCATGTTCACTTCATATCCACACAAAGATAACAATCATTACCATGCTTCATTTTAGTACACTATTTTCATGTATCGCTTTTTGAATTATTATTTTAAGGAAGAATGTTTTATGAGCTTTTTTATAATATATATATATATATATAATAAAATTCCGCAGAGTATTGTAAGTTTACCACTATATAGCAGGATAGGCTGACAGTTAATGTAATAATTAAATTATACCATTGTCTTTGAAAAGAGCAACTGTTGAGTTTCTTGCCGGCTCTTCTCAGCAGAACTGCCTTCCGAACCGGTGGTAGTTTTTTTTTGTTTATATGTTCATTCGACGAGTGCTTATAAAAGTCTATTTGAATAAAGAATATTTTGAATTTGAATATAAAAATATTTAAGTGAGTTTTGTTGTGACAAAAAAAACTAATTAATTGTATAATAAATACTATCAAATCAAGTCTCATTGCCCATAGCGGTCCTTAAAGTTTTACTAACCATTTAGCCAGAGGAGGTTTGTATTTGACACATACAATTTTTGGCTATGTTAAAGTCACATTAATTTATTTTTTTCATAATTTACATTTTTTCCATTGGATAAATAATATAAATAAAAAATATCGTTTTAGTCACCGTCATTAGTTACTTTACCATACCTTTAAATATATATCCATATCACGTTAAGGTAAATTACAGATATACCAAATAATAGGTAGAACGTATAAGCGTAGCGCGTAGCTCGTAGCTCGTAGCCAGTTCGCGCCCGCGGACCGCGAGTGACGGCCGCGCACGTCTTCCGACATTCCGTCGTGTTTCCTTTAGTTTAAGAAATTTCCGATGGAGTTGATTGTCCTAGCATTGTTCTTGTCGATGGAATTTCTCCATTTATAAGGCAAGTATTAGTGATATACTACTATAGTATCATTTGAATTTAATTGAATTAAATGAAGTAAATAATTTAACTGTTTTTGAAAGTAAAAGAATTATTTTTAATGTTTTGCAATAAGTAAGTGGTGTAAATTAATTTATTTATAATAAACTTTAAATTAATTTTAATGCTAGTTTTTAAACAATTTGGGAGTTTGCATTATGATTTACATTTCTCTTTATTTTAAAAGACATGAAATGACATTATTTTTACCCTCAATAAATCGATAGAAGTATTTTTCTTTTATCTTGAAAAATTTTATTATCTATAATAATATCTGGACAGAAATGAGGTACGTCAAAATGGCGGTACATCCTTTATCACAAGTTCAATCACTTATCGATACGGATGTACATGACAATTTACCCTCAACTTCGTTTGCTACTTACATTAATGAATATTTCAATTTACAATAAAAGAACATTAAAATTCAGTTTTGGGTAAAATTAAAAATTATAAAACCCAAATGCAATAGTTGTTTATTCATAATATGATGCGGATTTTTAATAGAAAATTATAAGAGCGGTTGGAATATTCACCAATTACCTCAGTTGTCCTTGAGATGAGTTTAAGGTTAAAATTATACTCGTTGAGAATTAAGAGGATAATTCATAGTTATGGTCATTGGAATAAATATACCATTACTCTTGGTTCCACTACATGTGTCTCAGACGTTAGATAGCAAACCAAATACAAATACACTATTCGACTACTTACGGCAGAGGGAAAGATGACCTCAATACAAGAATCGAAAAGGAACACATTAACGGTCATTTCGTATTATTTCCTATCCTCGAGTTATTCTTATAAATATATTATTATATATAGATTCCTGGATGGGAATCATATAGGTAATAATTGCTAAGATAACATGATTGGTTTCCAATATCTCACGAGGATATTATCTTTTTGGAACTCATATTATTAACCAAATTCTGTGATGTATATGTAGAATATTTATAAAAAAGGAAAAGATCTATATATGTAATTTTATGTACAATTTACGTAATACATAGTATTTTAACCTTATTAAGCATTTATTATATCATTTATCAATTCAAAGTCAATTTAATTTTGAACATACAAAAAATTTTTCTGCGATTTTATCGTAAATTATTGCACAGAAGTTCATGAAATAGAAGAAATCTAAAAAATAATTTTATTTCTAATATTTTATCATTACATAAGTAGAGCAGTTATTGTAAATACCTATTGCATATTCAACGTTTAGCCTTGCGAAGTGGTGCTGTGTAAAAACAATGCCTTTCTGAAAATTTCTCTACAAAGATTTTTGTTTTAAGATGTGAGTTTTACAATGGATATATTCTAGTTCTTCGTGCCACGGTTTTCTAGTTTTAGTATAGAACAAATACAAGTATTTCTCTGCCATATAATATGTAACAGTTTTCTTAAAAAAAGTTAAGAAACTATTGTTTTAGTTAGTTAAATTAATCATCACGTATATATATATATATACATATATATATGAATGAAAAAAAATAATGATATGAAGCTTTAATAAGCTGAGCGGCTTTTTATTTTTTACAGGTCATCATACAGTGCTTAACATAAGCTATGCGTTCGTATGTTCGTATGTATTCTTACAGTGGTTTTTCTCACGGTAATATCAAATAAAGCAGAACTAGCGAGAACTTATGTTTAAAGCAGAACTAACAACTTCTACAACTCATTATATACATATGTACAAGTTAGTAAGAAATATTTTTATTTTATATACAGAAACTCAAACAATAATCTTATTTTCGAAATTCTAATATAACTTTCACAATTGGCAAAATAAAATATTCCATGCAGTAATTTAGAGTCACATTTAAGATGATATTCCATTACGTATTCAATTTTTACTCTAACGAAAGGAACGAATCTAATTTTCTCTTTACACGACATAGCTCCTACTTGACTACACCGAATATGATGAAGGGTGAAAATATTCACGAACTTACTTTGCAGAAGAATCATAAAATAGCAGCCTTAACTATATTTTAAGCTGTAAAGATGACAATGTTTCAGTATAACGTATAAAAATACTTAATATAAAATAGTAGCATAAAATACATTATTTTTATTTCTTATGTATATATGCCGTGACGCAGGGGCAAAAGCGCAAGGTTGTTGGTTCGATTTCTACTTGAGGAAATGAATTAGAATATTTAAATTTTTTTACTATGAGTCAAGGCAAAACGTGGCGGTGAGTTCCGCCACTCAACACATAATGTAGCGGCAGAAAGTGGGGCGGAGTATCTTAACATAAGATTCCCTCTGCCTACCCTGCTTCATGCAGGACACAGCGTGAAGTTAAAACAAAAAAGTCAAATGAAAAAGCGAAACGAGCGGGGATCGAACCCACAACCGTCGCGTTACAGTTACACCCTTGTGCCGCTGCGCCAGCATAGTCTCAATAATAATTTACAATAATAATTTTAATCCTCAATAAAAATTTTATTAATTTATATATTTTCATTTCGTTTTATCAGTCTAGTTAAAGTGCATATGTCGGAAATGAAACGACGTATTTGTAGTATTTTCCACTATCACTTATGAAGCAGAAAATACAATATAGTAGTGTTAGACTTACGTTAGAAAATACAATATAGTAGTTTGTCAAACACTATATGAATAGTGTTTGACAAATAAAACACATAATACATATAATATATATTTTATTTACGTGTAATATATTAATTGAATATAAGTTGTGAATGATAAAAAGACGGCTCACAAATTCGTGTAATATAATTTAAAATTTACATGACATTGTTAGTAATTGTCGTCGGTATACCATAATAAATAAGAATATTCCTTTTATATTTTATAATATTACAAAGGGAAATGACTTTGCTTTACTTCGATGCGAAGATGCCTGTTCTTAAAGAGGCGACGCCAAGAGATGATTAAGCATGACACTCAAAAATAGTTTCTCTTATAAGTATTTCTTAAAAATATGATGTAATTTATTTTATTTTATCACATACTAAGATGTATTAATAAATAAAATATTCAATATATTATAAATTATATTAACGTTTCACTTAGCTATTTAGCTAATATCTGTATTTACAAATTTTGTATTTACAAATGAGTGTTTATAATATATGGATAAAGAATGATATTTTTAAATAACAGAACTAGAATTTACATATAAAATATAAATAGTTACATTTAGAACTTTAAAGGAGTTGATAGAAAACTGTGCAAAATAATTATTTTCGAGAATTTTATTGTACACATTGGTATTTAGATATTTTTTTTTCAACTTCACGCTGTATCCCGCACACAGTAGGGTAGGCAGAGAGAACCTTGGAGTTAAGACACTCCGTTTCCCACTTTCTGCCGAATTCTGGAGGCATTGCGTGTTGAGTGGCAGAACTCAACGCCGCGCTTTGCGACGACACCAGAGCAAAGTAAATAGAAATATAAACGTCAATAAAAATTTCACTTCCTCGAGTGGGAATCGAACCCACAACCGTCGCGTTACAGTCAAGCCAAAAATTTTAGAACGTACTATGTGGGATAAATGTAACTGGAAATTATCTCGCCTGTCACCTGTATCAGTTTGTCTGTCTATCTACCAAATCCTCTGTATAACTTAAATGATGACTGTCGTAATTTAAGTAAAGTTTTTGATATATATAAAAGTTAAAAGGAAAGGAATAATATAATAATATACAAAAAATAAATAAGAAAATAAAAATAATAATAATAAAGAAGACATTTATATATCTTTTTTATTATTATTATTTGTATAGAAGACTTTTATATGTCTTCTTTATTATCATTATTATTTTTATTTTCTTATTTGTTTTTTCTCTCTGTTTAAAAAGTGCACTGTATATTATTATCCAGATACATAAATAACTACGTATACAATTAAACATATGCATATATGTATACTGTATTTATAAATAAACTAAATTGAAAACTAAATTAAATTGAAGTTTTTTATATTGTAACGATATTTAAATTTTACATACATATTTATATCTAAATTAATTTATTAAGGACGACGAAAGCTTTAAACTATTTAAATATATGTTTGCTTACACTAATCAAATTCAGATTTGATAAACCCAAAATCCTCGCTAGAAGCTATTGAAATATTAAAACATCCTAATTTTAATAATAGAGTTATACTATATAATAATATAATTAAAATAAAGAAATCGTTGGCGGTATAATACAAGTAAATAGTTCCTAGTGTCCGAACCTAGTGTTAAGACACTCCGTTTCCCACATTCCGTACAATTATAAAGGCATTACATGTTGAGTAACATAATTCAACGCCGTGATATATCTCGACACCAGAAGAAATAGAGAAATAAATAAAAAAATATTTTATTCCTCGAGTGGGGATCGAACCCACAACCATTTGCGTTTACAGTCACACTTTGTGTCCCTACACCACGACAGGCCTCAGGCCATTTATTTACATGCCAAATATAATACAATTTTCTGAGGAATTTACTACGTTTAGTTATTGTCACTTTTATGACAGTAGCTTCAATAGGAGTCCTTACTATCACGCCGCGCCGCCCGCACCGCCCGCACCGCCATCGGCCTTATAAATATTTACTTTATGCGTACCCGAAAGTGGGAAATGTTTTCTTGCCTTTAATATTTTTTCTTTTACTTATATCTATGTAATGATATCAGCAATATAACTATTAATTATAATTATAAGCATTAGATCCTACAGCATAAACCTGCAAATATATATCTTACTAGAAAAGAGTAAAGAAAAAAATATAGTAATTTCCTCTGGTTGAAAATTGATCCCACAATCATCGCGTATATAGTCAAACACAACAGCATGACTGTGCCACGACGGCTTCAGTATATGATAATTACATATAATATCAATCTTGTGTTATTATGTTTAAATACATTTTAATGACTTTATCAATTAAAATCATTGAATCAATTTAGTTAAAACGTAGTAAAATTTAAGATATCAAGTTAGATGGTGGTGGCGTGGCGGGTACAAATTGCGGCATGGGACGCCGCACTTTAGGACACCAACTGATGTAGCTCCTAAACGTCTTGGCCACCTTTATAGAACTTTGTAAGACTTATTTACACATTGTTACCTGTTTTAGTAAATGAATTAAAATATTATAGAAAAACATATATATCGTGTGCAAAGGGCCACAATATAATTAATTTGAGGGTTGGTATTTGCACCTGCTCTTGGTTGTGTATACAATATATTACTTAAATTCCCGTTAAAATATTGTAGGGAGAATATAGAAATACAAAAACGAGAGAACATAGAAAAATATGTCATTAAATAAACAAAAAAAACTAACCGTTAGGTACTACAATATCTTATTATTATTATGAATGTCAAGATAAAATATAGAAAACTTTTTTAAGTTCACATTTTTTTTTAAACGAGCCGCATTATATAACATACACATTTGTTGATTAAAAACCGTAAATAAAATGTATAAAACAAATCAAAAAAGCTTTAATAGGAGAATCAAAATAGCTTTTACGACCAATCAATTCCCCGTAAGATCCACAAACAAGTGTAAGTCATAAGTAATAATATTAACATTTTTGTAAATAAAGAAAATTGGAAGAAATTTTTATGAGGAACGTCGTAAGCCCGAACACGTGTAGACAATATGTTCGGAGGCATTCCTTTCAAAACATATTACTGGATCATGTGAGCTGGGACGAGTGTTTTTTGCTTGGAACAAATATGGGATATATTTTTCTCATATCTTGACAATATATGGTAGATATCGATTATAGGTATTTTTTGCATACCCTATGTAACATAAGTAAAGAACTTAACATTAGAAAACATATTCACAGTACAAGTATTCTCGAGCTGTAATGTTTACTTCTATTTTTTCAATAGTTAAAAACTCTAAAATCGTAGAGACGTTTTCTTTCACAAACTACTGTATTTTAGCTTGGTGGCGCATTGCTAGCACTATCTGTCGGAACGAGATTTGACAACTGTCAGTCTGGCGGAGCCTCGTGTCGAGGCCATGTCTGAATTTGATGAAGAGGGGCATCCACCCAGTAGCTTATAAACACAAAAACAATAACAAATTGGTTCCTAGATTGACAAGAAAAAATGGCAACGAGCCAAAGTGCGGCGTCTTGTTGCGTCCCCTGTTATCAAATGTCTGTAAAATTAAATGGAGAAAGAACCAATGAACGTAAGTGAAGAGTAACCACTGTCAGTAGGTTATCTACATCCAGTTCTGTTAAATATAATAGTATATATATAAAAAAGCTTAGTAGTAATGGCCTTTATAAATAAAATATCACTTTGTACTCACAAAGCATGAAGCACGATGTGTGGCGCCGATACGATATAAAATATGTATTTCAATTTAATGAAGCAATTTTTGTACATAAAAATATACGAGTACAGACAAATAATTTATGATGGGCGTACATGGAACTCGCAATTCCCATTAAGTAATGGCTCTGGCTGTTCCTGATATACCAAAACAATTAAGCGCTAAAGCTTCATTAAATTAACCCTTTCATCCCATTATTGCTTTTTCTTTAATTAATTGTTTGTTGTTTTTGTTGCAGTAAAATAAAATGATTTATAGCGAATATTTTAGTAAACAATTGTTAATAATACTATTAATATATAATAGTAATAATAGTAGTAATTGTTGTCTGTCATATAAAGTATAAAATGTTGGTGCAGCTTAAAAGTATTGAGTAACGTAGTACGTTGATTGAGAGTTCGAATCACACTAAGGGGAATGAATTACTTTCATTTCATCACTCTGGTTGACAAACTGCCGCCTTGAGCACCGCTAATTAATACGTGGTGTCTCGAATTTGGTGGGAAGAGGAGTACTTTTTGTCTATTCTGATAGATATCACAATCTGAAGTGGACGTACTTAACATAAGATTCTTTTTGTCTATCTATATGACGAAGTGTAATACTAAAAAAATTAGAAGGACTGAGAAGACATTTTTGTTTTAAGGTTACATATCCGTAATTACAATCTTAGTGTCCGAGGGGACACTAAGATTGTATCATACACTTGTCACAATTATTTCCATATCGTTATCGTTATTTCCGATCATGGCAGCAGATAAAAGCTAGTATTCCCTAATAAGAGAAAGAATATGAAAAGAGAAGAATAAGAGTAGATAACCATACATAATATGTTGGTAAATGTATTTCAGAATTAGGATTTTAAACAATTTTGAAAATTAAAACGAAAATGACTTAATAAGCTTACTGGATTTTCTGTAACTAAAACTAGGTCAACCCGAACTGTAGCCGTCAGAAACACGAATTGAGATGAATCATTCATAATTTCCTATTTATGCCATTTGAGCTTACTGCACTTCCTTCTCTCATATCTCTAACATAGAATTAAAATAAGAACAACTGCAGCAACTGTAAGACTAAGGCCAGTCGTGGCACAAGGGCATTAAGGTATACTCGAGGATATAAAATATTTTATATTTTCATTGTCATTTTCGATACAAAGCGCGGCGTTGAGTTCCATTACTCAACATACATTGCCTCAAAAATTCGCGCGGAGTGTCTTAACACTAGGCTCCGCCTACATTCCTTGCCGACATGCGGGATACAGCGTGAAACTGAAAATAAAAAGTAAGTGATAAAAAGTTCTTGTGGTATTTTTAAGAATATATTTTATATCACTTATATATATGTCATTTTAAATCGCTACTTTCTCCTTTATTTACGACCGGATTGCATACCTTTTATTTGACATTTCTATATTTGCTTTTGTGCGCTAAAAATTGAATTTAAGATAAGTGCATTTTTACAACACTCTGCATTTTATGCTGCATAAAATATAAATCTGATTCCCGTACTCCCAAATATAGGACGAAAATGTTTTGGGAAATTTTCGTACAAATTATTGAATTTATAAAAATCACACATTACAGGGAATGAATGTATGGACAAAGATAACAGATATTTGTTTAAACAGTACAAATAATATAAGAATATTTGATTGCTTTTAAGTAATATAGCATACGCATCGTAGACCTGAGTTTTTTGTATTAAAAACTTGTGTATATATAATATGTAAAGAAATAAAAGGCTATTGTTCAACCAATCATAGTTATTAAGAGTGACATTTAAAACATAACATGACAATTTGTTTTATTAATAATAATAATTTTATATGAATAATATTTTAACCAACATTTTAAATTGTTTTTCATGAAAGTTGCTAGAGCGGCGCGTTCATTTAGCTGATTCATGACGCAAAAGAGAATAAGATAAGATATACACGTACATATTTAGATTTAAATGGGTCCCGTAATCTTTTTATTTTGCAAAAAAATATATTTTTTTGTTTGTATCAATTACCTTTTCAAGAGAGTTCTTTCAGTTTTTTTTCAGTTATTTATCACAGTTTCTTTTTCACATAGTTTTTTTTTTGTTTTAATAATTTGATTTATCTTAAAAAATATAAACTAACCGTCTTTCAAGTTATAAATATCATATTCTTACAATTTATTTTATAAGAATCATAATGTCGATGTAAAAATTAGTTTTTCGATATAGCTATCAACCCTGTTAGCTTTCTCTTTGGGAATACAACTTGTTCACAAAGTTTTGACATAACAGTATCAATACAAATCTTGATGGTTTGAGATCGCTTAATAATTTTGTATTCAAATACAAACTCTCTTGTATTCAGGCAATGCATGTAATGTTAATATTTATTTACGTTTACTTCCATTTCATCACTTCAATAGTGGCGAAGAGTTCTGCCACTCAACACGCAATGCCTCCAGAAATCGGCAGAAAGTGGGGAACGGTGTGTCTTAACAATAGGTTCCCCTTGCCTAACCTGCTGTGTGCGTGATACTGTGCGTGAAGCCGGTTTTTTTTGTAAAATTTTTACAGTGTAGGTTTCAAGCACACAACCATCAGGCGCTTTCTAACTACACCATAAAAAAAAAGGAAATTATATTATATCACCTTCACACTGTACTCCACACAGCAGGGTAGGCAGAGGGAACCTAGTGTTAAGACACTCTGTTTCCCATTTTTTGTTTTCATTATGTATTAATTCTGGAGGCATTGCGTGTTGAGTGGTGGAAATCAACGCCACACTTTAAGATATGGAACAGTCGGTTTTACAGTCACACTTTGTGCCACTTCGCCATGTCTGACCTCAACTACGCCATAGGGTGGTTAATTATTATCTACAATTGTATTTACTTTTATAAAGTACAATGAATATGTCGTAGAGCGTAAATACAATTTAAATAATCTCATTTTTGGCAGCGCTTATTCTCATGCATGCGAGATGTGCGCTTATCCCACACAGAAAATTAAACTACAGCCTCTCCCACAATACAGACATAATTATTATATTATTATTGTCATATTAATATACTAACTTTCAACATAATTATTACAAAGGAAATAGTAAAAAGTGTATACAATAAATCTTTTCATAGAGTAGTCTTGTAAAAATATAAATAATGTTTGTACAGATATGCTACCTTAGAAATACAAGACGTTAAAGCCTGCCGAGACCAGTAACTTACAACGCCAGCACATCCCATTAACTTCTTAACAGGTTAAATATGCTAAGGAGCGCTCGTTTAGGAAATTAATTTTAGTTGTGAGGCTTTTCTCTTCTCTTTAGAGTTTACCAAATATATCAAAAAATTTGCACATATTATATTTACATTTTATGTGTATACGTTGCTTATATTTTTCAGATTTCGTATATAAAAAAGTAAAAATAGAATCTTTATTGGACCAATTCTTTGTCCGTCTGTCCGTCTGTCACAACCATTTCATTTGAGATCGTATGAAGTTATCAAGTTTGAAATTAATAATATTTAGGTCTATGGACCCTTTCCCCCATGTTTCGCCGAATTTTGCCAGGGCAAATAAGTTAATATATTTCATCTCCTCGAGTGGGAATCGAACCTGTAACCGCATTTACAGGCACACGCTTGAGTCCCTTACTACCTCGCCTAAGTTTTTTAACATACATAAAATAATATATGAAAAAATGTACAAAATAACCTAATGCGTCACTGCTGCTGTCCAAATATACACACACATGTGTACATTTATGAAATATAAATCGAGCTACAACTGTTATTGCTGTACAATAAAGTAATAAATCCAATTGGTGCAAATCATAGAACGTCAATGTTTATTTTTCAAAGCCACAAACATTTTCCAACGCGACCTAGATTTTCAGAAAAACCTTAATTAATTTAAAATTTTTGTTTGGTGGACATTTATGAAAGTAGATTTTAGTATTATTTTTTTTTATTTTTCAGCCTTTAAAGTTGAGCTTAGCTTAGCAAAATTTAATTAATGATAAACTGTAATATATATTTAAAATTAATTTTGTTTCTAGACGAACTTCATTCTAGCGCCACTGCGTATGGTAAAAATACAACTATGAATTTACATAATATGTACCGTGTGCTTGTATATATTATATGTATCAAAAGTAATCCATACTTAAATGAACGAATTTTTGTGTAACCTTTTTAACTACTATCTAATATCCGAATGTCCATTGAAATTAGCTTTGTACCTATATTTTAAAATTAACATATCATTGACATTAAGCATGAAATGTACCGGAATTATTCTTCTGATTTGTGTTATCTACATCTGATTTTACTTAGAGATATTCTTGACAGACAGTGCTCCACTGACGCACATTTAGCTTTTAACGTTGAACAGACACGTCTATACATTGCCATATATATAAAAATTTCGTTAACGTTATTATATTTATTATATAAAAAAAGATATATGGACGTCTATCTATCCTTCTGTCAACATTATTTATCTTAAGATCGTAACACAATGATCATAGAAGTACCAAGCTGAAATTAATATTACATATCCAAATCGATGTTCATTTAGGCACACAAAAATTAAGCTTCTACGTCAACGCAATTAAAAGATATAGAAAGATACGCTTTTATGCCACATATTTTTGCCGCATTGTGTATGAAATTGGACAAGTAATCTAAACCGAAATAATTTTTTGTATTATCTATAAATTAACTTAAAAAAGGTTAACCGATTACTTTTTCACTACATTGAATATATGTATAAAAACTTTCAGATTAAATGAATATGTAGGTTACTGTAACTTCTTAATAACAAGTATAATTTTACGATGAAGATGTGTCACGGAATAATTAACGCCTCCGCTAGCCGAGAAAAGATATTCTTGACGGCCAGTCATGACTCGGCGCCCCCATTTTACCCTTAATCTTATATTGAACATCGAGTAAAATACGCATTACGCCGTTTAATCTTGGAAAATATATAATAGTTTTCGGTAAATGATAATAATGATTTTATGTAATGTATTTATAGAATAATAATAAACTAATGAAGTTATGAAAATAAAACGAATTTCTTTAAGATTTTAAAGTAAATACTGCTGCAAATGGTTAACCATAAACATATTCAGAAATTTTAAAAAATATATATATGTAAATGTACATATAGTACATTCATGTGCATAAAAACCAAAACTCTCACTGTGAGCCAGCCAAGCAGAGACGATCTTACTTACTTTATTTAAATCTTGTTATTTAATCTTTTCAGAAAACTTCAAGTCAAATTAATTGTGTAAAAGCTTTCAAGCCCATTTGCTTCGGAGCAACCCTTGGCGCAAAAACATTGCTCTCGTCACGTCGGAGACGTCCGCTTTGCGCGCTAAGTGCGCATTTTATTTTATTTTACCAAAGCCGCCGTCTGTGTTTGCCTATTTAAATAACTAATTCAATTTTTTTCGGATTATCTAATTCTCCCGAAAGATATACAATATTGGTGTATAATTAACTTTGTATTTCTTTCTTCCTTTTTTGACAGTTCTGCGAAATGTTTTATGTATTAATAAATGTGTTATAACTTTTTTGCAACATAGTATGCAAGTGTGTATATAAGTGTGACTTAGATAAGTGTGATAAGTGTGACATAGTATATAAGTGTGACTGTCAATGCGATATTTAATATTTCCATTTCTTCGCTCTGGTACTGAGGCAAAACTAACACGCCATGCTTTCAGAATTCAGCACAAAATAGACAACGGAGTGTCTTAGCACTAGGTTCCCTCTGCGTACCTTATTTTTGACTTATTTTTTTAATTTCAATTCCATGCCTAAGAACTACATATAAATAGACTTTGCTAAATATAACATTATTTATTAAATATTACAATATATTAATTAAAACCACAAGTTTTGTAGAGATGAGAGATTCAAACAACACACAACAGTATACATTTACAGTGAAAAATGAAAGCCATATATCACCTTATTTTCCTAACGTAGCAAGTAATACGTACTCGTATATCCATACATTTATATCGTAGTAGATATGTTTTATTTTCTTGTGTTTTTACTATTATCTAAGACAAATATTAAGATTTTATTATTTATTTCCATAATAGATTACAGCTAAGGTTAACTATAGTTTAAGTAATTTACTAAAAAAATATATAGAAAAAATTCAGGCATATCTGTCACTTTCATCAATCAAATCTATCAAAGCAGCATCCATCTTTGAAATAATCAGATCAATGTGTGTATATCCTGTCACGGGTCCACTGCGCTATAACGATGTACAAATGTTTGTTTCTCGTTTATGTAACATGTGAAAGCGAAATGGAAAATAAATACAAAAAGCAAATAGCCAATTGAGGCAGAAGGGTGTGACTGTAACGCGACGGTTGTGGGTTCGATCCCCATTCGAGGAAATGAAATATTTATTTGCGCTTATATTTCCATTTCTTCGTTCTGGTGTCGGGGCAAAGCGCGGCGTTGAATTCTGCCACTCAACATGCTATGCCTCTAGAATTCAGCAGAAAGTGTCGAACGGAGTGTCTAAAGACGAGGTTCCCTCTGCCTACCCTGCAGTGTGCGGGATACTGCGTGAAGCAATAACCAATATACATATAGTAAAAACAAAGGATTTTTAAAATCAATTCGAATTTGATATCTAATTAAAGAACTATAAACTAAGTAATTTAGTTTTCGAAATTAAATGTCTCTCTCCACATTTCCGATGAAGGAGGGACCGAAGTAGCTAATCTATTAAAGTCCGAACCACAAACTTGTCCAAAGTTTAGATTTCCTCTTCTATATATTGCGATGCATATGTAGACATGTTTGTGTGTATGTATTTATCAAATTTGATGAAACCAAACTCTGATTAGTTCCCTAGTAGATGCAATAATGTAATAAATCTTCGAGAATTTACTGTATTTTATGAGATAGGAATATAAGCACATTATATAATGTATATACAATTCGTTCTCGTAGTTTTAAAGAAAAGACGACGACATTGAAGTCCCCAATACTTTGTACAACTGAACTCAGAGTGAAAATATATTAAAATTGAATATTTAATGTAAAGATAAATATTAATAATTTTTTTATCACTTGAATGTCGCCAGAAATAATATGTTGAAAATTGTGAAATTCGTTACTTTTCTGTAACTTTTTGAATGTATTTTTTTTTCTGAAACATCAAGCGTGTTTTGCCAAAGTCTATACCATCAGGATTTGATCCCAACTAAAGGGGATGGGACTGCATTGCAACAAATAGTTAATTTCCCCAAGAGGAAATCGAACCCACAGATGACACGTTTATGGTCCAAAGTCTAAAGATTTTGTTGAAATGGGTTAATCACTAGTACCACTGCGCTACGCTAGTCTCAACAAATTAATGGACGGAAAGTTTTAGTAATAAGTTCTCTCTGCCTACTCCGAACGTTAACTTGTCCTATAAAAGAGAAAATACTTTTTATAAGTTTTTAAATTATATATAAAAAGCAATATTTCAGAATGTAAAATATTTTTCTAGGGCATTTATTAATATACGTAATATACATTATGACATAAATAAGGATTTTTAGGTTTTCCAAAGGCACATTATGAGATTCATATTATCCTTAGCTAGAGCCCAGGCTCAGCCGTATTACGAGAGTAAGATTTAATAATAACACTTCGGGCTTTTATTCTTTACTCCAAATATTTGTAATATCGCACATCGTTCACATAATATCTTCTGTAACAAAATTATATTATATTAATATATATTATTAATTATGTAAAATAATGTAGATGTAATAAAGAAGTATTAATTTTAATTGTACCGAAATTTTTGTATACTATATTAATTAGTAAGGGAATCGAGTATTAATATTTTAATATAACTAAATATAAATTACATTCATGCTTTTTGTATCAGAATCTTAATTTTTTTTGTTTGATACTGTACCCCGCACGGAAAATGCAAGCACAGGGCAGACAGGGGAAACGTGGAAACCTAGTGTTAAGACACTCCGTTACAATTAAGAGGCCGATTTTTGAGGCATTTTGAAACCAAAATTTTCTAGCCTAACAATATTTCAAAACATTAGCTATATTTAAGAGTAAAAATAGAATAACAAGTATTTTCGTACATTGCATTGGATATACTTGCGAAAAAATTTAGGACATAAAAAATCATAGATTATGATTTATCAAATAATTACTTGACTTGGGCAGGATATAGACTTTTATCAGCAATTATAATAAATAGCTCAGCTAACAGAAGTTTCAGATCTTCATCATATTTTTCTTTTTGTTTCAGGTCTTATAAACTGGAGAGAAGAAGGAAATAAATTAATTATATATTTATAGTAACATAGTAAAGTAAAATAATAGAGTAGAGTAGCGTAAAACAAAAACACCAAATTAAATAAATGTGCCTATAGAATTAAGGTGATATTGGGTTAAGAATAAATATTTATTGATAATAATTATTGATAAAAATTACCATTTTATATTATGATATAGAAAAATTATATTTTAACATTTCCATTAAATTAAATTGACGTTAATTACGTGTTCTAGCACGTAATCATTATAAAATCAAGTGTAAAAGTGAAGTCGATATGCTGCCTGTACCGCAAGACCGGATGTCTGGACGCCGCAGTAGCTCCATAGTTAGTAGAACTCTACTAGGTCGACGTGCGTCAGTTTACGTGACGAGCAACCAACAAGATCCTTCTAAGGTACGATTCAAAATTTTTTAAAATTTTAGTTGATCTCTCTTACATCTGCTTTTTGTATAAGCAAAATTATCTTTATCAAAAATATATCGCTAGTTGAAATTTTCTATAGATCTTATAGAATTAAAATGAATCATTGCTACTTTTGAACAAAACTAAGCATTTAATTCAGGTTATTTAAGGATCGACAATATTTTTGATTAATATTTCATCGATAAAAGGTAAATCTGCAATTTTATACATCACTACTACATGTATATTATATTATATTTAAAACAATTTTTTTAGTATATTTTTAATACATTTAATAGAAAAAAATATATAATAAAACTTCAATACGCGTACGCTTGACTAAGAATAATGACTTTATCTACTCTTTATAGCTGGCTCTGAATTTGACGGAATTGTGTAATCCCAAAGGTGCAATTTATGGCCTCAAGTTTCTGAACTCGATTACGAAACGGTCTCGAGATCCGATAGCCATCGGGTGTAACGTGTAACAATCTTTTGTTGATGTTAGTTTTATATATTTCGGGTCATTCAGTTTCAACTAAAGAAAAATAGATGGAAAAATTAAGTGAGTCAACGTGAGTTGAGTATCAAGTTAAGTGAGTATATTTTATATATACTTTCTTATTTACTAATATTTAGCAACATAGGTAAGTTATATATGTGTCGTAAGATTGAAGTAAATTCATAAAAAATATTTAATTTATAAATCAAGAAATACTTTGATATATACAAGATTTATAAGCAATGTAGAATAGTTTGTCTTAACAAAATATTAAAGTTAATTTTAAGTCATTACGTATTGAGTGGCGGAACTAAACACCGCGCTTTGTCTCGACACCAGAGCGAGGAAATGAAAATATAAATAGAACCCACAACTAATCGCACTTACAGTTACAATTTAGCCACAAAAACACAAAATAAAAATACAGATGTAATTGTTTTTGCTATTTAAATGGATATTTTTTTAAAATATTACATTACATTTCTGAACTACCCTCTCAAAATCACTCTATTTAAATATGCAAAGTAAAATCATAATATACCGAAAGCTACTCGATATTTCGTGCACGAATTCGTTTTAACAAATCGTTTCCAACTGTAATAAGACACTAATGCCTCAGCCTCAATGTAAGTGTGGAGTGAATGGAAACCAATATAAACAATCTGATGTTACAATGGAGCAATCTAAGGTTTCATTTCTAACTTGCCTTCACAAACAAAATAAAAAATAAACATTTTGTCCAAACAGAAAAGTAAATGAACGGAATTGAGAAATCGCTATATCTTGTCGTGAGGCCGTCGTGGCACAGGGGCAAAAGAGTGTGACTGTAACGATCTGGGTTCTGGATTCAATTCCCACTCGAGGGAATGAATTTTTATTTATTAATATTATCATGTCTTCGCTCTAACACCATACCAAGATATGCCCGACGCTGCGTTCCGCCTCTCAAGACTCAATTCCTCCAAAACTTAGGCGGAGAGTTTTGAACGGAGAATCTTAACACTATGTTCCCTTCAACTACCATGCTGTATGCATAATACAGCGTGAAGCTGCTTAATATAGAATATACTTTTCTTCTGTTAAATGCAGAACATTAAAGTTGAGTTCTTACAATAAAGCCTATATTTCAAATATATGTATGTAAGTATAATGTTATTATGTTGATATGATATAAAGCTTCAAATATAATAAAAAATATTTATAAAATTTATAGCTGCTTATAATTTTCTGAGACATGATTTATGATTTTAAAATATTATATTTATATTCAGATAGTAAATTTAATTGTTTACAAGGCGAAATGCTATTCTAATCAGATCAAGAAGGATATACTCGTAGATACAATTTAAAACTATGCTTAGATATTTTAATCTTGTGCCAAAGAGAGCGTTTCAATCGTTTACAATATAACATGTAAAATTTATTATAAATAATTTACACAATATCTTCTTTTGAAGTTTTTCTTGGTAATGAATTTCACTAGATTACCCTATAAATCAATTATTCTAAACTAACAAACGTGTTATCTTTATATTGTTATATTTTATTATTAACAAAAATGTAAGTATATCATGTATTTTATTTAAAACATATGATGTACTCAGAGGTTAGTCATTTCATAGGAGCTCAACCTTGCAACTTTTAACGCGAAAGATTGTGAATTCGATTCCCACTTCAGGAAATTTAGAGAAATTTTAACGAGATTTCCGTTACACAATGCCTCCAAAATTCGGATGAAAGTGGGAAATGGAAATTACTTCATGGAATGATAAGAGATCTTAACACTAATTTCAGGTTCCATCTGCCTGCCCGGCTATATATGGAATACAGCGTGAAGCTAGAAAAAAGATAAAAAACAAAAAAAAATCTTACTATTTTAATATTTTATGTCTACAAAGTCTTGAAAAGGAAACTAAAGTGCTGCGTCAGTTGACATGTGTTTATTCATCCTCGTGTGATTTATATATTACAAACTTCATATATGTTACATTTTACGAGCCCTGAAACGTATTGTAAGAGATTATATAAACTACCTCAAGTCTAAATAATATATAATATATACTGAATTACTGATGACATTTAAATATTAACAATTTTATATTTTTTAAATAGGAATTAATTTAACAATAAAATATTTTTATACTATAAGGGAAACAAGACATGTACAAATAACGCTATAGTAATGCTTTTACTGGATTTTGAATGTTTGCACTTTAAACACTACGAAGATTGATGCTGTGTTCGTCTAACAGTAGTTTCAGTTATAATTTTGTCCATTACTGTTATTACTGCAAACAATCCCAGAAATCGATGACTGATTCATTGCTCATTTTATACATTTATAATTTCATTTTAAAGATTATTTTTAAAGAAATAAAAATAATTGTAATATTGTTTTACTATACTATTTATATATAATAATAGTATTTTCGCCACTCAAATGTTGATCGGATGAACGGTATCAGTACTAAAGGATTTTTTCTTTTCCCACACTTATTATTCTACCGTGGAATAATTAAGTCGTAGGTTAAGTTAGATTAATTTATGTTTAAACAGTTTACTGTTTTTCTAACATCGAAAAAAATAGTCTTAGATATAGTTTACTTTTAGATTTAATTTGTACTTCATTTAAGATTTTATTCATATAACTATTTTATTTATATATAAAAATCGGATTTCCTTAACCCCCCAACTGCAGCCCTTGTAACTTGCTCACAAAAATAAATTGAATTCATTTATAATGTCCTAGAATTTTTAACTTGCTTATTTATATATTATAGTCAAATGAAGAAAAAATATCCTCTAAAAATATGTATACAAACGTTTATGATGTTCGGTTGAACAGTTTTGACGTGAAAGCGTGACAAACGAATTGTGTAATGTATCATCCTCTCACTCAGGGCCATTTGTGTAAATATCTTGGCATTTCGTGTTTCAGATCACCTCCATTTATTCCGAATGCTTAGAACTAAACATAAAAACCTCGTCTATCGTCGCTCGACTTAAATGTTTGTGTAAATGTCATTTCTTATTACGGCTAATACCGACACTGCGAGTACAATGGCAGGAGTGGCATTGTTGTCGTAGTTAGTTCACTGAGTTTAAACTTAGTGCAATTTTCTTATACTATTGTGCTTTAAAAGCATATATAGTTTGGCGATACTGATATTCTAACAGTTTTTCTTGTTCAATTATAATAAAAAAAAAAGTTTGAAAAATTTTATTTATATTTTATTATATTTTCTGCTGAATTCTGGAGGCATCGTGTGTTGATTGGCGGAATTCAACGCCACGCTTTGCCTCGGTACCAGAGCAAGGAAGATGAAAATATTAAATATTTTCTTGATTCGGAATCGAATTCATTAGTAGGGTTACAGTCACACGCTTGCACTCCACGACTGACCGGAAAAAAAAATTATTATTAATAATAAAATTTCTAAACAACCGAAATTTGGCAAGAGGGTTTCAAAAAGTAATAAAGGACGTCCTTCGTTAAAAGTCCACCCACGGAATCCAAAACAGTGACTTGAATAACGAGATGTAACTTGCGATTACATAAAATGAATATTACTAAAATTTAAAATTTAATTAGTATCAAATTATATTATAACTTTCATATTATTATAATTTGTCGCATATTGCAATATAAGGCCAAAACAGTTTTTTTGTTATTTTTATATTTAATATTTTCATTTCCTCGTGTAAAGAGCGGCGTTTAGTTCCGCCACTCAAAATTCAATAATGTAATAGTAGAATTATTCGGAAAGTGGGGCACGAGAACGGACCTGTGTTAACATTAGGCTCCCTCTACTTACCCTGCTATGTGCTAAATACAGCATGAAGATGAAATCGCTCGTCATTTTTTACATCAGTCTTAATTTGAGTGAAATCATAAAACTGTGCAATACACTTTGTATAAATTAATTAATTTTAACTTAACAATTAAGCTTAAGTGATGGTGCTTTAAAATAAATTATTTGAGAGTAATGTTCTCTTCATAAAAAAAAATAATTAAAATTATTACTATAGGTCGGAAGGATAATTAAAATATGTATACTTTTGACTTTTAATAACTGGTACTCCGTTCTTTAACCAAGATACTTCGTAATACTAGGTTCCCGGGGTCCTTCTGCCTACCCTGATATGTACGAAATATATGTTCATACATTTAAATTGATTTTCCGTTTCATAAAGCTTAGTTCAGTTGCAACTTAATACGAAATGGCTCGAACTTTGGTGGAAACTAAAGAGTCTTAATATTAATTTCTCTTTGTGCAGTAAGTTACTTGCTGCTTCAACGGTGGGTGGTACCACCCACCAAGTCTTCGTAAATAGATTCTGCAATATATGAAGTAAATAATTAATTAGTAATTTAACAATCATTACTATTACTTTTCCCTTTCTTCCTTCTTCTCTTGTATTAATTATATACATAAATATAGACGTAGTCATGTTATATACATAATTGTATATGACTAAGTATATAATAATATCACATCTTCTAAACTTTTGGGGTGAAAGTACAAGAAACCGTATGTAACTTTCTCACAATTTAAAAAAAATATCTAATACCTCAGCGCAATGGTTTATAGTCAAGACGTGTACGAGATATCAGATACAAATGCTGAGGAACAGCTCTCTTCAGACAGTACCACTTTACAACACAATAGCCTCCATTCCATATACAAAACATGCCTGCTAACAAAATAGTCCAGTCTTTAGCCTCCACTCTTCTTAGTCATATATTTTAAACAAAGATTTTTTTTTATTTCGAGACCAGTCGTGGCGCAAGCGTATAACTACTGTAAATGTGACAGGTAGTGAATTCGATTCTCACTGGAGGAAATAAATACTTCATATTTTCATTTCTTCGTTCTGGT
Source organism: Heliconius aoede (assembly GCA_037355905.1). Lineage (NCBI taxonomy): Eukaryota > Metazoa > Arthropoda > Insecta > Lepidoptera > Nymphalidae > Heliconius > Heliconius aoede. The sequence goes on from JBAIZZ010000157.1 coordinate 1,162,162, forward strand.
GTCGAGGTTAATCATGGCGTTGAGTTTCGCCATTAAATTCACAATGCCTCAAGAATTTGACGGAAAATGGAGAAGGGAGTGGAAAGCAGAAAGTTCTCTCTGCCTACCCTGCTGTGTGCAATATATATCGTGACGCTGTGTACATAATAATATGTCGTAATTAATACTATATTTTAATGTGATCCAATCTAGTAATAGTAAACAGGTCATAGTAAATCTGTAATTAATTAAGCAACAGAGCTCCATAAATATAGCAGACGGTCAACAAATAATAAAATCAAAATACGCAATCAAGTTTGTTATCAACGTTATAGTGAACACAAACCACGGACGAATGATATATTTTATCTATATGAGACTAAACGGAAATTTTACGATACTAACTATTAATATTTAACTGGAAATTTCGGTGAGTTATTATTTCTTACGTTTTCAAGATGGAAGCAATGAAAGATTTTTTCTTATATATCTATCTAAATAAAAGCCTACGCCGCATTGGTTTTAAGAGACATCGTTTGACAACAGAAGGAACTCAGTGTAACCAAAGTAAAGGGCTTTTATGTGAAATACTTGTGATAGTTTTCTTGGTGTTGTAATTTGAACTTACATTTGTCATGTGTACTCAAAGACGCTATTCAAGATTTATAAAAAAAAATCAGCTTCACGCTGTATCCCGCACATAGCAGAGTAGGCAGAGGGAACCTATCCAAGATTTATATATTTACTATTAATAAAATAATAAATAACAAAAATTAAAATAAATTATATTATAACTTTAATTAAATCCGAAACGAAATATTGCAATGTTAAGGATAAATGTCAGTCCGTATACAACTATTGGTAAAGTGAATTAAGCTTATAGTACATCTAATAAAACTCGGTACAAACTTTTTATTTTTATATTTATTTGCAAACGGAAAACGATCAAATTTTTCGAACAAAACAAATTTTCAATAAGAAAAATAAAAGAGGAGATTGATGCAGGTATTCGCCTAGAGGTAATTTTATCAGAAACCAGGCTGCCTTCAACTTTGTCGGCCTGAACTTTATGACCAATTCAATACTACTTCCGTTGTCATGGGATTTTAGATTTCAGCGGGATTTTAATCGAGAAAAAGTGTTTTTTTTTTTAAATTCACATGTACTCTGCAGACTGGAGGGTAGGCAGAGGGAACCTAGTTTCAAGACACTTCGTTCTACATTAACTTCCGTTACTGGAATCTCTTTAGGAAGCATAAAGTTAACCTCATAAGAACACTGTGAACACTACCTCTCTTGAGGTTTTCTATCAAAAACCTCAAAATTTCTGCAGTTCTTATGCAGTTCTTATGGGTTGTGCAAAATCATGGCACAACCCATAAGATGGCAAGTCATCGATCAAAACGGCACATACATATTATAAAAAATATATATACATAAAAAAATATTTTCCTTTATATGAATAATACAAAAATACCTTTGCCCCGAACTTATATATCGTATTTCAATCTGTATTTATGATATGAATTACAACGACAATTGTAATATTGACTGTTTCCATAATGATCAGTCGAGCTTAATTAATATTCTATTAGCGCGTCTACTCATAAGTTAATTTAACCGTAAAGCTTCAGTATGTCTGCCATGTAATTTAAATTGCTATTATTTGTATTCTATCATTTAAATTTATTGTATGACGTCAATATGTATTTTCAGAATATAATTTAAATAAATGAGACTATTGGTCATTAAAACAGTATATGAAGAAAAAAAAATAGAGCTTTTAATTCTCAATTTTTCTTTATCGTACAATAAATAATTTTACATAATGTTAACAAAAATCATCTCTTGAACTAAAATTTTTTTTACAAAGGTTGTATGTAAAATTCTGTCTATTTTCTAGATTGTAACTACTAGTTGAGTATATGCATGTTTTTATAGCACAAATTTCATAGCGAGTGAGCGTAACGCGTTTCATAATTCAACGTCCTCCGAGTAACTCCTCGCTGGTGCTGCATTATTAATACCAACGAATTGACTTGCCTTTTAACTATTCATATATTAGGTACTTTTCTGTACACACGATTATTATATTATCTTTATAGCCAGATTTATGTGTAAAAAAATGTTATCAGATTACTTATAATCTTCATTTTTAAGAAATCTTCTATTTTTTGGACAACTGAGAAAAATGCAAAATATACATAGAGACATTGCAAATCGTATTCAACATGAAAATCCAATATAAATGAGATAGTTGGCATCTTATCTAAAAGGCTGTATTTCTTTGCTTCTGATATCGGATCGACGTACCACCTTACGGCTCACCCTTTTAACGGCTTTTGGTAAACTCGTATCTGTAAGACCTTTCCGGTCATCTTACAACTTTCAAAGCTTTTACGAAGTTTTTTCATCATTTAAGGGAACATCAATGTACTTGCGTGTCAGGAAGATTGGAAAACGTTTTAGAAGTGTTGAGGGTTTTATAAGTATCTACGTGTAAAGTAACTTAGATTTTTTCCCCTTTCACTCTGTATTCCAGAAAACCTAAAGCTAAGACACTCTGTTCGTCACTTTTCGCCAAGCTCTCGAGGCACTGCATGTTTAGAAGAGGAACTTAATGCTCATACATTTTATACACTTTAAATAATATTTTTTTCTTTTGGTTGAAAATAGTATTAAAGACCTATATGTTTTTATAATCGTAAGAGTATACTTTACTCCATAGTAAAGGTTTAAGTAAAAATATTTGTTTTCATCTATTTATTGGAGCTTTTAATTTGAGATTACTAATAAAAATCAATTTATTAAGCATCGTCTCTTTGGGATCTTTTTAGAATAATATAAAATTTTGTCTACAAACTTCGATTTATTACTAGAAGTTGTAAATTATGCATGGTTGAATCTCAATTTAGAGAATAAAGGCAGATGGAGCGTTACAATCGTGACGTGACTCTACATAAATCAGTAAAGCAAATATAAATTAAGACAATATAATTTGCTTTCTGTAGTAAATTACACTTCGCATCGATTACGTGACGTGTTATTTCTTAATTAAATTAACATACTTGTAAGTTAATTTTAAATAAATAACTTGTAAGTTAACTTTAATTTTTTTTCGCTTCACGCTTCCGAGTAGGCAGAGTGAAGGTAGTGTTGAAACACTCCGTTCTCCATTTTCCACCAAATTCTGAAGGCATTGCGTATCGAGTTGCGGAACGAAAGAAATTAAAATATTTAATTTCATCTAGAGGGAGCCTGTAGCGGCTACAGTCACACACTTGTAGTCCTGCACCACGACTGGTCTCAAAATTATATTTCCATATATATATCAATCAATAATATATATTATCTATATTGTATTAAATGTTAAAGGATAAAAAAAATGAAAATAATGGATATATTTGTCAATTTGTGATAAGGATAACCTTAAGCACCTGACATCCACAATGTCACTTGTAGTGTTACATATACATACGTGATAAGAGGCTTCACTGTTTATTTTTAGTTGAAACTCCATGTATTTTAATTCTGCAGCCACATATTGAAATAAAGAAAGTTTCTTTTAATTCTCATACTATATATTATGTTTTTAACAATCTCTAAATAAACATTATTTTTTGAAACTGACTAAGCCACATTAAGATATAATTCAACTTTTAGTAAAAAAATGCATGATTCTATTACTAAAGTTGAGAAAAGTTAGAACTTTGTAGAGCACTTCGAGTAGAAATGGTCATATTATATTACAATGGTGTAAATATTTGAATAAGTTTCTAGAAATAATTTACTTTTGTAACTTTATATACATATTTACATATACATATTTAAATTAACTCAACTTAAGCTACGAAGTCAAGTTATGCAAAATATACCATCTTGCGACGCTTTTGATCATTTAGTACCATTAACAAGCTATCACGGAAGATTTCGATTATGATATAGCTTCGCCGGAAATTTAATCAGTGGTAAAAATCCTTAGAGCCCGTAATATCTGGTAAAAAATATTGATTACTTACAAAATCTGTGTTCTCGTTTCAAAGTATAAGCTTACATACACTTACATTCACTTAGTAACAACTTATAGAAAAAACGAGTTAGACTGTGAGTGAGATAGATACAATATGTTGATAATTTGGTCTGAAAAGAATACTTAAGTTCTTGCTAAAGATTGTTGTTTGCTTAATTTTTGAATAAGTTATTTATTATTTAGGCAAAATAAGTTAATATTAAGCTTATTTTTAAGCTTCACGTACTTCGCACATAATGAGGCAGGTATAGGGAATCTGTGAGTCTAGTGTTAAGACACTCTTTTCCCATAAAGACTGTGATGAATGGCGGTATTCAAATCCGCATTTGCCTCGTAAATTAAAAATTATAATATTGTTTTTTTTTGTATAAAACATAACGACAGAAAGCGTAACTAAGCCAGAAACAATCACACAGAGTTAAATCGGCAAAGTTATGGACAAACTGAGCCATCCACCATTCATTGGAACGACAAGTTTGAATGAAAGCTTTCCGAAGTTGTACGGGTTGAGCTACCGTTTCTTTACGGTAGGTAAGGATAGAAATAATGAATAATTGAAATATATAGAAAATGAATAGGTGATTGTATGCAGAACTAAACCAAAATTTATTTTTTTATTTATCAGGAAAACACTTAACGCATGCAAAAAATAGTCGTAATCAATAACAAGTCACCGATTCTAACAAAATAAGTATATTTTATATCTATAATACTATTTATTACACGAGTATGTATATACTTAGTATCTCAAATACAGTATGAAATAAAAACGATCACTTTATAAAGTAACAAAAAAGGAAACAATACATTTACAAACAGTCGAGAAAAGCCACCATACTTCAATGAAGCCCTACATACACTCTGTTGAAGCGAGGACGCACTCAGTCCGACAAATCTCTTTGAATTAGAGGGTAAATTCAAACGTCAATATTGGCAGATTTAAATCAGAACCTTAATATGGCGTCTCCATTCTTGTTTAAGTAGATATATTATATGGAAATAAACTCCTCATTTGAATTTGGATTTGTCCCTTTCAAATTTTCGAATAAGTAACTTGTCGCTACAAGCTTTTATCGTTTATCCGACCGTGTAACGAGATCACGTATTACAAATATTATATGATTTTTTTGTCTTTTGTAAGAAAATAAATTAAAGCCACGCATTAACGTGACAGGTTATGGATTCGATTCCCACTCGAGAAAATGAAATATTTTCATTTCTTCTTTCTGGTGTCGAGGCAAAAGCACAGCGTTGAGTTCCGCCACTCAACACATTGGCTTCCAGAATTGCCTATGTAGCAACATACAGGATACAGCGGGAAACTGAAAAATAAATTGAATCTCAATTGGGCAGTTCTTAAAAACTTATTTTTAACAATAGAAACAACAACAAACACGTACAGTGAGATAATATCTGACTGTAAGCGCGATGACTTTGTTTTCGAACCCCAATTGGGGGATCAGATATTTTCATTTCTATATATATATAATAAAAATATTGCTTTCAGTTTTCCAAGAAATATACAATTACAAGTATAGAGACAAATAGTGTAAAACTATTCCAAATTATCTACTTATATTTTATATTATTTTTATCTATTTTATGTGTATCGTGACATGTTTAATTGCATATTATGATTGCGGTAAGTATTGCATTTGTACTTAGTAAGTTTAATTTTAGTTAATTAATTATTTAATCTCCATTAAATTACCATTAAGAATGATAATTGCTATCACGTATATCCCGCTCATCACAATATATCTAGTGCCAGTCTTTGTTACAGTACGTGATGCTCAGTAAGCCTAGATCTATCATCAAGGGTAAATGCGGCTGACACAAGGCGGCGCTGCCATCACGCCATAAATAACAATTTGGTTACATCGCGCAGACACTGATTTATGAAGCTCCTCGTGTTTGAGGACTAAATTGATATTAACACTTAGCTAACTGTTGCCGAGTCCAATAATTGCAACACTTACAAATCAATTATCAATTAAGTTTAAGCGGGAGGGCGATTTTAGATCTAGCAATTCAATTATTTGTAATAATTTTAAATAGAACGAGATTATGTATTTTCGATTTTATTTGGCTTTTTCTATATAACAGTTTAAAGTTAAAGATTGAACTACTAATTGTATATTTTTACGCCCCTTTCATTTTAAAATGATTTCACAATATATTATGTATTCAAAGTCCTTTGTAAATAAGTATAATGAGTGTTAACTGAATGAACCATTAGTGATACAGTTTTATTAGCATAGGAGCAATAATGGCAACCTATTAGTCCTTACAGCCAATGGCTATATTCATAAATTCAGATGCTGTCTCGTTTACACTAAAGGATTATGATAGAGACAGCTTGGAATATTCAGGGATCTCAAATGGTTAATGCCCCGACAAAACTTACTAAGGTCTGTTACTCAGCTAAGCCTTCAGATTTATGAAGTGACAACATGTGGCTATAGAATATAGAACTGTTCAAACGGATTATGGATATTTGAATAAGTAATATTAAAACATTATATGCTCTCTAAGTGAAACTTTGATTCATATAATATTCAAATGCGTTAATCATAATTGAGGGTCCATTATGCAAAGTGTTTGCATATTTTAACAGTTTGTTTATATATGTAGGTACTGAACGACAGCGATCCTTGTTGTGCAGTTGTGTGGATATCTGACAGGTAGATATTTTAAACTCTTCTAAGGAAGCTTTATATCCTTTTTTTTTTGTTAAAACATTTAATTTATTGTAGTTCACATTTAACAGGACTTTAATTATGTCCTTAATCTTAATATAAGACTCCATCTGCCTACCCTGTTATATACTGTGAAAAGATGATAAGTGAAAATGTCGTTGTGTACAAAGACTTTTCAACAGGACTTTGCAACCTACATTCAATTTATGTTCTGTACTGCATAATATTTCTAAGCGTATGTCTATTAAAACCTATATATACAATATCTACATTAATATTGTTTTAAATTATCTTTATTAAATTAAAATTATTACTCTTTGTGGAAATAATACACAAAATCTCATACCGATAATTTCCGTTGCAACTTTGCAACAAAAATAAATTAATATTTTACTAATTAAATATATTAAAAACATAAGTACGTTATTAAAATTTAGTATCAGAAAGAAAACGTTATGTTGGTGAAAACTTAAGCTTAATAATTAAGATCAAAACAATTTTAAGCCAATAACAGTGTGGAATTTTTTTCGTTTTGGTGCCAACATATAAAAAATAGGTACCAATAATAAATTTTGAGGTAAGCGAAATATTTTATCTTGCGGCAAAAATGCGGCGCTGAGTTCCGCCACTCCACAGGCGATATCTCGAATTCAGGAAGAAAATGGAGGACAGAGTGTCGAAGCATTAGGTTTCCTCGGCCTACTGCACTAAATATAAGATACAGTTTGAAGCTGAAAAAAAAATAAAATCAATTTGTCCAAAAATGAAAAACTTCTAGACGATTGCAAGACACAAATATATTTGAAATCCGTAACTTACTATTAAGGGCAATAAATTGGTCTACAATTAAAATGGCCGGCGGACATTGACTGATATACAGCCTTTTTACTCGCCAGACCCCGTACCGACCGAAGCGGAAAAAATGAGTCAGTCGCCCGACGTCCCGCCGTCAGATTTATTGGCTCCTTTAGACTTTAGTATAATGTTTAAGTATTTTCTTATTATTCGATTTGAATGTAAAGAAAAATAAGATGGTACTAACGCAATAACGCCATTATCAGCACTATCGCTAAGTAAATTTATTTTTATTATTTTGATTCGTGAACTTTGATAAAAAAATTTAAAGTTACAATTTTTTATAATTATAATATTTTTAATAGAATAGACAAAATAATATATATTCATAATAATATTCTAGGTGTGCTATATTTCATATTGCAATGAACGCCACCTAGCGAATACTTGGTCACTGAGATGTAACACTATTTACGTATAGTCATGAACAGTTGCTGTAAAGACTGCATATTTCATGAAACTAGAGACAGATGTCGCTATATTTCTTTTTTTTTGGCTTCACGCTGTATATCTCACACAGCATGGGGTAGGCAACTCCTGCTACGAGAGGGTTGGAACCTATCGTTAAGTCACTGCGTTTCCCTTTTTCCACTGAATTTTGGAGGCATACCGTGTTATACTGTGTTTTCCGAGGACACGAACCTTTTGGGGAATAAGCTATACTTTACGAGTATATTATTCTCTTTTCTTGAATCGAATCATCATTATCATGTTTTTATTTTTAGCTAATATAAAGTATACATAGAGTGTCTCGTATATTCCTTATATAATATGCTTGTTAAAACAAAATTTTATTTGATTTGTGAAATTTTTTGTTTAGAAAAAACAAAACATTTAAAATGTATAATTATAAAATATCGATAGCGCTTGTTGACTGTTTTTGTTGTTTCTATTATATCGAAAAATACGTAACAGTAAGTATTAATTATTGCTTAACACTTTGTAAAGAAGATTTATTTATTTCAGAAATATAAACACAGAACTTTTATAAGACATTTTCGCCATGCTTCAAAGTTTTTCGAACATTAAACTAAGTCTACTAAAGCTCGCTTCAAAAAGTTCGTGTAAAAGTTCCCATTATTTATAATCTTACATCGTATCATGAAGAGCATTTAAATTGCCTACTTAATAAGGTTTCCTTCCTTAGAGAAATTGGTTGAGAGCTCGTAAACCATTTATATGTTTAGTGTTAGTTAAAAAAGCAAATCGTGGCCCAGGGGCACAAGCGGGCGTCTAGAAACGCATCTGGTTGTGGATTCGATTTCCACTCGAAGAAATGTAACATTTTCACCACTTCGTTCTAGTAAGTTGCCAATAGTAACCACTGATTGACCACAGACGCAATGCCTCCAAAATTCAGTTCCCTCCCCTTAGGTTCCCTCTGCCTATCCTGCTGTAGTCGGGATATAGCGTGAAGCAGATTTATTTATTTATTTTAATTGATGTTTTGTAACTATTAATTAAAAAGTACGGCTACGAAAACTATTTGGGTAATTTTAATTTGATGTTTATTGTTTACTGAAACCATTGTGATACAATTATTTTTTAAACAAAAATACAGCACTTTGAAGTCAGAAGAGATTAAAATCCTTGCGCGGGTAATTAACTTGAAGTCATTAAGCGTTACGTCAATCAATCACACCTTATCGAATTAACGGAATCGAAAATATTACTTGCGCTGAAAAAGCACCGCTTGTGATGGCGCAGGTTGGTGCTTCATGGGATTTTCATTATTAAAATATGATTCTATATCTATTAAACTTTATTCTTCCCTTGTACCACATGTGATAAATTGTTTGATAACATATTTTTTATTTGATTTTTTCATAATAAAACTGCTCCAAAAGTAGTAATTTTGTATGGTGAATTTTATATTACCATGACCTACATTTTTTCACATCTTAAAAAGCCTTAATCAAAACGAATACTATTTATAGGTTGTTTAAATGAATAAAGCCTCTTTTCATGCTCATTAAAATTATTTACAATTGCCAAATGTTGACAGAAACTACAGTAATGAATCGTAAAGCTCTGTATTTTATGTATGCACGTGATGATAAAAATGTTAATATATTTTTTTAAAATTATGTCAACGTCAATATAATAATTTGAAACATGGTCGCTGAAAATAAGAGCTGCACGTACAAGTGGGTACTTCATTATTCTTTTATGTTTATCATGCAGTCGCGCGCCACAAAGAATTTAATTCAAATAGGTTAGATTGTGGGGGAGTATAAAATTGTGTATTTATTTTACTTTGTAGTTCACGTATTGCATGAGTGATATGTCTTTTTGAGGAAATAATATAAATATATATTTTTCCTTGTATGCAAAGTAAATTAACAATAATAGAAGCGTTTAGAAAACCGATCGGTTTCGAGAAGCGCGGGTTCGAATCCTGCTTCAAAGTTTTGAATTTCATACGTTTTCTTAACAAAATAATTACTTATAATATATATTATTTAAGTATTTCATGAATATAATTACAATTAAAGTCTAGAATGTTATATGATTTTATGTTTTAACTAAATTATAAGATTAGAGACTATTAACTAAAATTACGAACACTATTCTAATTTTATGATAATGTATATTAATCGTTTGTCTAATGTTCTATTCAAATAAATAAGATATTTATTTGCACTATGGTACTACATACCTAGAAAAATAAAGAATTTAAATTATTTACATATGAGTGACCACATGATAATAGGCCCACAAGTGTGATCGAAGACTTCATTTCTATTCTTGTAAAACCGTAGTAATATCACTAAATTTTAACTTTTAGCTCGAATACTCGTAAATATCACGGGGCACAATAAAAAAATAGCCCATTTAATTTTTTTATGAGTGCTTTGGCACGTCATTACTTTCTTAGCACCCCATATTTTACAAAAAAAATGTCTTTTTTCAGAACCGCCTAATTTATGTCTCCCTTGAGGTCATAATATGAGGACGTACTTGAAATTAATTTGTGTAAAATTTGAAAAAAATATTTGCTTTCGTATTTAAATGAAAGTTTATAACGTGGTGAAGGATTTTTAAGTAACATTTTACAATTTTATATCAATTCTACTCTGTTTTGTTATATTTCATTTTATATTTAAGGTACCCTATTGTTAGTTTACGTATTTTCCGCTCACGGCAGTCTAGGTAGAGGAAACCTTGTGTTAAAACACTCCATTTCTTATATTCCGCCAAATTCTGGAGACATTGCGTGTCGAGTGGCAGAACTCAACGCTGCGCTGTGCCACGTCACCAGAGCGAAGAAATGAAAATCTTAAATATTTTATGTCTTTGAGTCGGAATCGAACCAAGAACGTGTCTCGTTTACAGTCACGACTGCCGCAAGGGGCACAAGCGTGTAGCTAAATCTAACAAGGCCGGTAAGTAATAAATTAAGAAATAATATAAACACGTAAAGCTAAAGTTTATTTCAAATAAAGAGTTTTATTTACAATTTAAGTAAAAGAATATTTATTAGCATAAATTTAAACTAAATATATAATATAATATAAGTATTTTTGTTACAACTTATATAAATTACATATAGGTACATAAATTTTCATATTCTTGTCAATATTTGTAGATTCAGTTGGTATACGATGAAGTTTATTCTTGTCAAATTATTGTCTATTAATCTACCCATTTTTATATTTTCAAAAATTTCTTATGAACTAATTTTAATTTGTATATCACTCTTATCTAAGAAAAATTATACTTATATTCTGAGCCCCATATTTGAGGGCCGACCGGGCGGACGGCAGTGATGTTTCGGATCAGTAGTTATAAAGCACAGCGGCGCCCAGTGGCACATACACAACGATTGGCCCTTGTTGTTTGATTACTCGACCTGCTACTACCTACCTACCTCGTTCCACATCGTCGCCTGCCAGCTCGCCGTTCGCAAGACTTTATTAAAACTGTATATTTATAGTATGTACTGCAATAGAAACTCCACGTGGCAAACTTTTAATAATCTGGTGGAATGAATTCTTTTATTTTTGCTTATTTTTAACTCCTACCGTAGTTTTAATAGGATTTTTGTTGTTCGCTTATTAGGCTAAATAATAAAAAAGATATTTTAATATTAGTAAATATCGAAAATATTACAAATATGAGAAAGAAAAAGTAGCCTATGTTCATGCCAAGATCCTCAAGTGAAATATTATTACAATCGGATCAGCAGTTCGGTTGTGATTGCGTCACAGACAGACAGAGTTACTTTCACAATTATAATATAAGAATAGACTTAGTTTCATATTTTTCCTCTAATAATACATAACAACAATAAATTTTAAATTAACGTAAATTTTATACTTATATATTTATTTCATCAGATTCATTGAAAAGTTTCGCCATTTCTTCTTGCAAAGTATAAAATTTAACATAAAATTTTAAAAGCTTTCAACAACTTCAAGAATCATTTTTAATATTTATAGATGTCACCCTCGCCTTTATTGAAATACATTGTTTATTCGTTTTGAATGAAATAAATATTTTCTTGCATTATATCTTTTTTACTTAAATACATACATATAGTATGCAACGTATTAGACGGACGAAAAACTAGACAATAAATCTCACTAATCTCCTCACAAGTGTGTTTTGTTGATGAATTCTCCTCTCTCGACTACACGATATATGCCACATATAGCTGGGTGGTCAAAGGGAGCCCAGTGTCAAGGCACTTTGCTTACCACTTCCCGCCGAATTCTGTAGACATTGCGTGCTGAGTGGTGGAATTTCAAATCAATCTTTGCCTGGACACCAGAGCGTAAAATAAAAATTTATTTTCCTTCATAAAATGGTGAAAAAGGTTCAAATTATTGATTGATACGATGGACACCTACTACTGCCGTTTAAGAAATATAATATTTTAAAGGCGCCACGTATTTAAATCATCCATATGAAATCTGTTTTTCCCTCTTTAATAAACTCAGAATAACCCATGTACGTACATACAGATAGATATCTCTTTACTGTAAGTACAATCAAAAGCTTACAATTCACGTATGAGCTTAGACAAGTGTGATCGTCGGGTTCGCTTAACCTAAATCTGGCCAAGACTCGCTCATTAATTCAAGTATAGTTTGCGGCTGGACCTTCAGTTGCGTAGATTACAACTCTACTGCAATAGTCACGTACTGCTATATAAATATAATTATATTTGTGATAGTACCTTAGTACTTAAACTTTTACGTGTAATATTATATGGGATGTATTTGTTAGCTTTATGCTGTCTTCCGCAAAAGGGTAGGAAGGTAGGCACAGGGAACCTGAGAACCAATGTTTTAAGACACTCCGTTCCCATTAAAATATTTCCATTCTGTTTTCCTTTTTCCACTAAATTCTGAAGAAATTGCGTATTCAGTACTTAACGTCGCGCTTTGCGTCGATACCAGAGTGAAAAAATATAAATATTAAATTGTTCAATTCCTTAAGTGGAGTTTGAACTCACAAACCCTCGTGGCCAGTACAAAACATAGTTATATGTATATAAATATAATTCAGTTTGTATATAAATATAATTCATTTTTATAAATTTGCCTTTCCTTCTTCAAATAACTGAAAACATAAGAGCCATTCTTTCAATGTTATATCTTCTATTGTCGTATGAAACCGCCAACCTATCGGAAATCACTTTAGATGGCTATTCCTTAATAGAAAACCCTAGCATGCCTTTTAGCTCTTGAACGTTGCAAAGTAATATACATATATTCCTAGCAATTGCAAACTTTATTTCTACTTGTTTTATAGCGGGATACATGGAAAGAGCCTAGAAAAGTATATTTTGTCACTATGTTCTTGGTAAATGAAAAGATATTAGTGATGCTTCGTAGTTAAAAATATTAAGACATTTCAAAACCGTTAATTATCTTACCATATCATTAAACGAAAATTTCAGCGTTAAAGAAAAGGCATTAAGTTACTCCAATCATCACGCAATGTCTTAAAAATTCACGAAATTTGGAAAAGGAGTTCACTCTACATACCCATACATATATATGTACACTACAGCATGACGCTCAAGAAAAATATCTGAATAAGAACACATACTACCACAGCATACAATCATATACTGCGCCATAAGGGCGTGTAATGTTATCTTAATAACATAGTCCTGAAATGGAGTACTCTCGTTACTGTAGATTAAGTTACTAATTCCGCACATAATCGGTTACGCTAAGAGTTTAATAACTAGAATACGCACGACGGCATCAGACGGAGGAGTTTGTTTAATGAAAGATATTCATCTTTTAGAATGTTGTTTGAAACTGGTATTTTGATTGTGAATGCTAATTTGACTTTCTAGTTTTAGTTGAGTTCTGCCACTCAGCACGCAATGCCTCCAGAATTCGGCACAAAGTAGAACGGAGTGTCTTAACACTTGATTCCCTCTGTCTACCCTGTAGTACGCGGGATACAGCGTGAAACTGAAAAAAAAAAGGTAACGAATGATTCGAAATCATTTTATATCCGTAACTGCAACCGATATGGCGTTTTTAAATCAGTATCCAGGTCACAAATGCTACATCCGTAACATCCCTTTTGAGAGAGTACTGAACTCTCTCAAAATTTAAACAGAGAAAATTTAAAATCGCTGTAATTATTTCCAAGTTGTTTTTACCTATCTGTACAAGATATATCTTGACTTTAATAAATAAATTTTATATATCATATAAAATTTATTTATTAAAGTCAAGTGTTTTAATTTATAGTTCAAAAGGGCGGGAATATTGAAACTGGAGCTTACATACTGAAAATTTGGAGACAAGTGAGACTAACGACTCTAATTTGAGGTTGAGGAAAGGTCGCTAATAATGTTATCGGTCTTTATAAAGCGAACTTTCTAAAGCTAGTGCAACAAAGGACGCTCCACACGACTCGGGCTTTGCTGAATTGAAATCAACATCAACCTTTTTAGTTTATTTATAATTCCTACGTAATTCATAATAGAACAAATTAACAAGTTTTATTTAACAAATTAGTAATTAGGTTTTATTATTGTAAACTTGAAAGACGAAAGTGCATTTTTAAATAATTGTATTGAACATACAGACTTAGGGCATCATGGCGCAGGGGCACAACCGCGTGGTTGTAATCGCGACGGTTGTAGGTTTGATCTCCACTGGGGGAAATGGATAATTATTAACATTTTAATTTTTTCACTCTAGTAACAAGGCAAAACGCGGCGTTGAGTTCTCGTTCTCTCTGGATATGTATCTATATCTGATATATCAGCTCAAAGTTGAAAAAGAATTAGTATTACAAACGAACATGCACTATACTGTTAGAGTAAATGAGTATATGAGCTATTTCATCGAAATACTTGGGTGTACCATTATCGGTGTCATACTGATACGAGATAAAAATAGCAATTATTTATTTAACATCTAGCCTTTCCCTTGTGGGAAGCGAGGTCAGCTGACACTGTAGAACAGCCTGCCCTATAAATAATCTCCCATCACTATAGAAGATGCTGAATAATAAAACGACGACAACAACGAAATTATTTGAAAATGATAAATTACTTGATATTTCATCTTAATAAAAATGTATATACTCATCTATTTTTATTATTTTTTTTTTTTGTATTTTAACCAATTTTCATTTTTATGTATATAAATATAGACAAACTGTAAACATTTATTCATAATAAAAGAAATACGTTAATACTTCACAAAAATAATGAACCTTGACAGGCTAGCAATTAGCAGATCATGCAATAGAGCCGTTAATGGAGCTTTCGTTTTCTAAACTGTCCTAGAATACGAAAACACATGAGAGCTTATATATATAATACACCCACACAACGAAGCCTACACATAAATCTAAAAGCGTTTTTATACTTGTGACATTTGCTGACATTTGATAGGAGGGAAATGGATGGGTAGTATTTGTCGGCGTGAGGGACAACTGTTATTTTATCGAAATGTGGAGATAACATAAATGCTATAAAAAGACGAGCGAAGGGGGAGCAAATTGCTAGTTTCCTTACCTGTAGAAATATTTCCAGTCCCATTTGCTTTTTAAATGCATTCAATTTTCAATTGGTTGATGGGAGTGTATCAATTTGAACTTTAATGCAATCTTATTGCAGCTGATGGAATTGCTGGCGGAGATGAGAGTGATCGCATTTTAAACGGTTACGTGTGAACGTTATAAATGGGAATTTCAATTTCCGAAAACTGAAATTAAACGTAGCGTAGATGGAGGTAGTTATAGATAAAAATAGAGACAACATTTAAAAAAATTACTCAATAGTGTGAATATTAACTTTTATTTATTTAGGTGTTGAGTTCCACCACTCATCACGGAATACATTTATGTTTACAACATTTAGACTATGACAACAAAGAGACTATCAAATAAAACAAATCTCTGGTTTCTAGTATATTTAGTGACTATATAAAAATAATCTATCAATCAATTGCAAAAGCGTTTTAAAGAAACTGCAAGAAAATAATGGTATTTGACCGTCAACGGGAATTTATAGCAACACATAAACAACATTGGATATTAGATCTTATCGCCACCTTATTAACTCTATTTCATTACAGTGAAATAACACGCTTTGTTTTCTTTTGTGGCAATAAGCAGAAGTTAAATGAGAAAAAACTTAAATGTCTGTGATATCAGCGATCAATAGTAGATAATTAATATAAAAAGAGTCATTTTATATAATTACGAGTCACTCCTTACTTAAAATTAATAGACAAAAATATAAATTTAGTAAGATGAGGTGTGGTCAGAGGCCAGTCGTGGCGCAGGGGCAAAAAGTGTGGCTGTAAACGAGAGGGACTTGAGGAGGAATTAAATATTTATTTAAATGTATATTTTCATTTTTTCGCTCTGATGGTAAAGCAAAGCGTGGCATTAAGTTAACACTTAACACGCAATGCCTCCAGAAGTCGGTGAAAGTTATTTAAATTTTTCCGCTATGACACGAAACGCAACGATGAACCGATTAATCGTAATGCCTTAAAATATGAGAAAAGTAGAGTGTCTTAATAAAAAGAGGTACTAGATAAATGAATAATATTTGCATGTATTTTATATATATATGCAAGTATTTTTGTTAATAATAAAAACAAACATCGTTACTTCAATAAAAAATTTAATAAAAACTCATATTCGCAATATTTTGAGGCTCCTATATTCCACTGTTAGCATATATTTGAATATCTGTTTTAAAGATTAACGAAATATCTATAATGAAATATTCACGAAAACAGAAAAGGAACGTAAAATGTAGTTTTGTTTATCCTCATTGCGAAGGTATATTATGTCGTACTGAGAGAAAAAAAATTACGTACTGACTACATACAGCCATTAGTCATAGCAACAATATACCAGAAATTTGAAAAGATTAACTAAAATAAATATATATTTCAAAAAAAAATATCCCAAAAACTTAACGTAAAACGTAACGTCTAGAGAAACTTCTATTCAATGCTCGTCTCATATTGTTCAATGAAAGAGAACTTAAAATAAAGCTATCTTCCTTAAGACTCGACTCAATTGAAATATTATTTATATGTATACAGGTATATTTCCCGTGAACAATGACCTACTTTGCCGTTGTAGCACGATATTAAACGCCCTTGGGGTCGGCATAGGAAATATGGAATAACACAGTTATTCAGCTACATATTTTGTTGTTTCCATCTGTAATTAGTAAGATATTATATCGTAACATAATTGGCATAACAGTTACAAATTTGGTTAACAATTAGGTGATCTAGGTCTTGACACTAGGTTAAATCTGCCTGCTATTTAGCAGAATAGGCAGATTCTTCTTAGGCGACAGAAGGGTAGAGCAAAAGCAATACAAAATAATATTTGATAATTTTCATAGCAAATATTAAATATAACTAAAAAAAATAAATTAATATCTCCTTTATATCATCACCATAGTTTTTACTCGTAGTTCTACTTGTCACGAAAGCTTTTGTTTCGCTTCAGAATTTGGCCGCGTATTCATTTTTTTCATTTACATATAATTCATATTATTCGTCTAGTTGTCAAATTGTAATTAAGGTGTTTTATTTATTATAATATATCATATTTTATTTTATAATAAGTATATATTTTAACACTCTAGATATTCTTTAATTAATATTCATGCTACTTATTTAAAAAAAAATAACAAGATGTTTAACTTAGTAAGATACTCTCAGCTATCACAACGCCCACTCGTGTAGAATGTAATCGATAATCGATAATAACTGCAATGCTGATCACTTGCTTCAGTAATCTGCAGATCATATTGAATTCATACAGATTTGTTAATCCTTGAGTGAAACTTATATTATATAACTATAATAACTTATATTATTTGTTGTTGTTGTTGTTGATGTTGGTGTTGTTGTTGCTGTTCATAGTCTATGGTGTTCCGAGCGTGCCAGTTCAGCACTAATCACTTCGCTAATGTCACGTTAAAGGAGAAACATAATTTTATTATATCTGTAGGACGCACACCTTTTGTTTTCATGAAATGTATAAAAATGTCATGTCATTGTCAAACATTATATTTAAGTTTTAAAGTTAAACAAAGGGTACAAATGTGAAGGCACGCTCTGAATACGTAGTTTTTTAATAGATGAGACGACAGAGAGTGATATGACATAATTGTTATATATTTTTACATTAATATATTATATGTAAGCTTATTTTTGTAAAATATAGCTTCGCCACTCAATACGCAATGCCTCGGATAACGGAGTGTCTTAAAACTAGGTTATCTCTGCCTACACGGGATACATTGTGAAGCTGAAAAAAATATTTCTTAATAAAGTGTGCTGATACACACATACATATGCTGGTAAAAGTAATAACAACATTATATCTTAACATCTTCTATATAGTTTTACATAAACCGACCTACAAATACTTCAACTTTATTCATAAAGTCACATTAAAATGATGATTGAATATCGGTTAATTCCTAGAGACACATTATTTTGAATAAAGTGAAACGCCGTCAAAATGCAAATGATGGACGTGTCCAATTCACCACTACATTTCGGTTAAATTGTTTTATTGGCTGTCTTGTTATTGTGCCCACATTTCAAATTTGTTCTGAATATGTATGTACAAAAATTACACGTCACAATTATAAGATCATTTATTAAAAAAATATTTTTATACTTTTGTTCCTGTCAACGTTGGACTATTACTGGAGTTGTAAAATAATGACTTAGGTTTAGTCTTTTAAATGTTACATATTTTAAATACAATGTGTTCTGAGGAAATTTTTAACCTGAAACCTCCCTAAAAAAATTTTACTATAAAAATTAAGGTATTTCATTGTGTTCCATAAATAACAAAAAACTATCACTATAATTATAACCATACTTCTAATAGAGACCACTTTAAATCATAAATGAGCTTCGAGCGTTGCCTAAAGCTGTACAATTAAGATACTCACATTGATTGAATTTACGAGGATCATTCAATCTACAGCGGTTTCAATATACGTGCTTGTTAATGTTAACTAATATGAGCTTCGGACGGAATGCCTATGAAAAGCTTATTCATATTTCATCTAAATATGGACGAAATCTATTACTCTTGAATAAGATTAAATGTGGATACTATAACTTATTGCTATGGTAATAAATTACATAATATTAATTATATAATAGAATTATTATTGTAACCATACTATAATATGTAAATGTGTATAATGTATATTATGTATATACATTATTATATACATTATTATTTTATATGAATGTTTCTATTGTTTGACAAGATAAAGAGCGTCATAAAGTCTCTTGAAAATTAAATGTTTTTAAATTGGTCGAAAGCACAAGATGCGGGAGATATCATTCTGTAATAAAGTCTAAAGTTTATATATTAGCAACAGCAACTCCCGCGTGGCTTTTCCCGCTTTAATTATATAAATATTTATATAATACTATTTAAGAGTATTTAGGGAAATTTAATTAAGTCTTTTAGTATCTTTATTATATCGTTATCTTTACTGCATTTCATAATTGTAATATTTTGTGATATTATTTGATTTTACTTATTTTATATCTATTCAGGTATATGATAGTCACACAATTACGATTAACTTAGCTTTATATGCGTAAAACTCAGTCTCGCGAATATGCCTGGATAAAAAGGAGCCTATATATCGCACCTCCACAACCTATATTTCTCAGCGTGTCCCTCTATCTTTCAGTGAGACTTCTATAAAATCGGTTTACCTGATCCGGAAATAAATCCGGACAATCAGATGGACAGGTATACTTTTTTATGTGTTTTAGTAACGTGTAAATAACTATATGCATTTGAAAAAGATAGTTATTTTAAAATTATTTATATACAGACATTTCGATTTTATTAATTAGTAAAGTCATTTGCTTTACTTATGTAAATACCGATACTTCTTTTTTTTGTAAATAAAACACACCACAGACACATACAAGTTAGGTTAGGCTAGAGGAAAAAGTAAAACAAATTTAATCAAATTAAAAAGAAAATTTATAAAAACATTACTTAATTATTTGTCTACTTTGCAAATTGAATGAAGACAGAATTTAATATTTAATTAAGACATGTGTATATAGATATATATTTCCCATAAGGTTACTAATTAAACGTACATTATATAAAACAAATCTATACAAAGTTTAACATGTATTTGTTTAGACTTCAACAGGTTGCGCTGGAATTTTAATGCTCACGTCAATATCAATTACAGGGAAAACTTTGAACAACAATATTTATGTACGCTGTTGAAACTTTCCGTACAACGTGTGCTTGACTTTCCAATATAAATGGAATAGGTTAATAATAATAATTGGTTAAATTACTTTGTTATAAAATAATATATTTTGTTTATCAATTATATTTTCCTGTTAAGTCTCGACAACTCACATTCTCGACCGGAAAATATGAATACAGACAGAATAAAAAAGTCGTAAATGGATATTACATCGATACCCTCCAAATGTTTGATCACGTTTGCATCGACACGTTTCCCGCCACCTGTTTACGTGTTCTAAGAAAACACAGGTGAAGTATTTTGTCAATCATTATAACGTTGAATGCGCGGGCGGGCTGCGGCAGTCGGCGGTCGGGCGGCAGTCGGGCGCTGGCGGCCGCTACGCCAGCCGGTACGAGCGGTCCGCTACGAGTGCTACGCGCTACGACAAGCACATGGCACTACGCGAACTTCGCTATCATAAATATTTTGCAGGATTCCTTGTGTAGGCGTGACCCAATTTATATTAGTTGGATTTTTTATAGTATATTCGTATATTGAATGAGGTCGTAATTTGTAATTATTTCAAAAATTGTTTGTAATTATTTTAAAAAAATATTTTTTTTTCCTTTTTTGATTTGTAATATTTTTTATCGCCATGATTCAGTAGAATATAAAATATTTTATTTATCTAATATTTCTTTAGTATGATAAAGGGCGCTGTCAATTTGGTAGAATCTGCCTGATTTTGACATCCATAAAGAAAATTACGTTTTTGTACTATAATTGAATCATTTAATATTAATAAAATATACATAATAAGTTTTAAGTAATTAGAATATCTCACGATATTTTATGACATACTAAATAAAACGGTCGGTTATTCACATAATGAAATACAGTGAACAAAGACATTCTCTTAAAGTGTAATTTTTAATGAGGGCATAGTGATTAAGCAATGTTCTATTATATTCAATAAGCTCTTAAAATAAGCTTTAAGAAAATATTCGGCCGTCGTGGCGTAGTGGCACAAACGGATGCCGCCCGTAAACGCGACGGTTGTGGGTTCGATTCCCACTGGAGGAAGTGAAATATTTCTTTACGTTTATATTTCCATTTTTCTCCGCTCTGGTGTCGAGGCAAAGCACGGCGTTGAGTTCTGCCACTCAACACGCAATGCCTCCAGAATTCGGCAGAAAGTGGGTAACGGAGTGTCTTGACGTGATCGTAACATTATTTACCATAAACAAATGATCTTATTAATAAACATAAATACTAAGCAACACTACGAGTATCTACAAATTATTCGTAGAGAAAAATAAAAAGATTAAATTTAAAAATATATAAAATTAATATAAATATAAAAAAATTTCAAAAGAAGTTTTAATATGTACGTGTCGAAAATTTTCTCGAAACGTCCCATGTTTCAACTTGAAATATATATTATTTACAGCAATACGAATGTTATTTCTTTGCAAGTTTATAATTTATGTATTTTATAACATGTCCCTAAAGGAGTAGAAGTATAGAAAGTCTATGAAACTTTTACACTTATATTTATTTACAACAAATAAATAAGCATTTTCAATATTTTAATATAAAATTATAGTTAAAAAGTTTTTCTTAATATATATGTCATTTGATATATTTTTATTTTATGATAACGATTTAATGGTACATGCAAAGAATTATAATTTCATCGTCGCTAGTGGTAGTGACTGTATAAATATAAAAATTATGATTTTGTGCTCAACTAGCACGTTCCAAACGCAATAGTTAAAAATATTAGTATAATTAAATACATTCATACAATTTAAACATGCAAAAGTAGCTCCTCTTCATACTTTTAAAAATCAGTTTTATTTTAAATAAACTATTGTATGTGCTATTCAGTACATTATAAACAAAGCTCAATAGTTTTAAGCATAATTCAAAACTAGTATAATTCAAGTACAATATCCTTCACATAGCGCAATACGACTCATTCAATCACAATGAATGTCATCTATGTCCTAGATATATAACGTGATGTATATAATGTAGAGTGTACTTTTTTTTAAATAAAAATGAGAGTGATGTAGGTAGTGACGGCATGGCGGGTCCAATAAGGCATTTATCCACTTACCACCACGATCCAGAGCCCAACGCCAGTACGGTAAGCTTATATTTTATCATTATTATTTATCGTATTCAACATTCAGATTCAGCTTCACGCTGTAAGACACTCTGTCCTGTGTTGCCAAATTTTTATTATATTTTACTCCGTTCTCTACTTTTCTTATAAGGTTTGGTAGGGTCTTAAATTATATTTATCATGCTATTGAAATAAGTATAGTTCCATAAGAAGATGAAATTAGGATAAAAAGCCTAACATTACATATTAAATTTAAATTTAAATTTTTAACATATTTAAATACACTCTTGAAGATAAAATGTTGATCAAAACACAAAATAAAGGTTTAGTATTTATTGTAAACCAAATAAGAATGAACTTATGCGATTTTTCACACTACATGTATTTTTTAAAGCGTCAATTGTTGTTTTTGTCATGTGAAGCTTATGAGTGATATGGACTGGATTAACATCTGCCCGCATTAACCCGATCAACTCCAAAGCTCTATTTGACATTTTATGCGTAGATTTGGACTATAAAATAGGAATAAAAGCTTTATAAAAATATAATGTAGCGTAATATGCAAAATACTGCATGAAAATCTTGTAGAAGTTATAAATATATAATGACTGACTGAAAATTTTATAATATCTAAACTATGAAAAGACGTTGAGCAAACAAGTATTTTTTTTTTAATTCAAGACATTTTATACTATGGCTAGTGCCACTATTAAAAAAACTATAGAAACATTATTTAATAAAAAAACTGGATAAAATGTTAAAACAAAGATGAGAATGACGTAACGACTTATGCAAAACACATTAAATATTTATATTGAAGATCAAGTAAAATTTTATACTAAGAAAGTCTGTGAGTTCGACATTTAGCACAATTTTGTTCAAGGAGGCACTGGCAGTTATTTTGCATAATGATCTGAAAACTACTTAAATTTAGTCCGGCTTTGATTTTGTACAGCATAGAATTCTAAGCAGAAATGAATACACATCTGTTCCAAATAGTATGTAAATACTAAGCCCTAACGCGATCTCATTAATTATACAGTATGAAGGATTAAACAAATTATACTAACCGTTTATCGCTGTTTTCGCAATGACTATGGGTAATATAAATTAAGCTATTAATATTCGACTTCAGATAGTACTACAGAAAATCTATATGGAAATTTAATACTTAAAAATTATTTATCTGTCTATCCTGCGGTGCGGGATACAGAGTGAAGCTGATTTATTTTTAAACAAAATACTTATAAAGTTTTGGTCATTGTAAAACTCTTTAGGAAGCATAAAACTAACCTCAAAAGAACACTGAACATTTAGTGTCAGATATTTTTTATCAAAAACCTCAAAACTTTTACAGGAATTGGATTATGGCGCTACTCATAGCATGGCAAAAACCCATCGATCAAAGCGGCACATACATATCATAAATAAATAAAAAGTTATACCTATAAAAAATATTTTCCTTTATATGAACAATAAGAAAATACTTTTGGCCCGACCTATTATATATAGTTATACTATTATAAAAATAACTCGCAACAACAGTGTAATATCAACATTTACAAGACGCTCCAGCCCACGTCAACATTACTTAGAACGTATACACGTGGCACACTGGGGAGCGTGTATTACCACCGCTTATTTATTTGCAGTAGCACGCCTAGATTGCAGATTTAAACTCTTCGCCGAGGAATATTTACATTCAAGACATTATATTATATATCTACTTTATATCTTATTAATCTTACTGGATCGTATCAAGATATGTGCTTTAAGACTATTTTAAGATTTAGGCTGTATGCTACATATGCAGCAGGGAATCTAATAAGCCTCCTCTCTCTACTTTAGTCGCTTTTCGAAGCATTGTGTTCGTTCATGGAATCGGATACACAAACGTCGCGTTTACAGTCACACGATGGTTCCACTGCGCTACGACAGCCTCTGCTTTCTCTGCTAACTCTTTACTTTCTTCTTTCTCTTTAATTTTATATCCTGTTAATAGAAACATATTAAATGTAGTAGGTAGTTATTACTTATTATACATACTATCGAAGAAAAGACAAAAAATGGCATCATTGCAAATGGTATTGAAAATCAAAATTCTGCTCTTGAAATTTTAAGTAAATATAAAATTACTATTTCAAAAATAGTTTGTTTTACGATAAAGGATTTCTAATATTTTTTAACTATATTCTAAGAGTATTTCATATGATAAATTGATGATATATATATATATAACAAATGGATATATTTCACGGTAGAAAGCTTCCAGCTAAAGCAAGAATTGTAACTGTGCTCAGTCGAGCCAGAGTTATCACAGAGTTCACTTGCACTCACCGGATATGTTTACTCACCGAGCCGCGTATTGCGAAATGTTACATTATTGTGTGCCACTAAAATGCTTCTATTGTCATTTGTCAATCTTTATATATATAATACACAAAAAGTTTTATTTCTTTTTCAGCTTCACGCTGTGTGCAGGAGCACACAGCAGGGTAGGCAGAACTCAACGCCGCGCTTTGTCTCGACACCAGAGCGAAGAAAAATGGAAATATAAACGTAAAGAAATATTTCACTTCCTCGAGTGGGAATCGAACTCACAACCGTCGCGTATACGGGCGGCACCCTTGTGCCACTGCGCCATGACGGCCTCTTAAATAAAAATAAAAATATACATTTGTCATTATAATTTTTATCGATAACATTTTTTGTTATATTTAAAGTAGGAAAGTATTTAAGTTATGTTAAACTAATATATTTTCCTACTTTACAATGTACAATATATTTCTTCATTTTGTTTCCTCCAATATTATGAAGCCGTGCCATGAACTGTAAGAACGTACATTCTGTTCCAAATAATACGATAACTTCTTTTAACCCTACATTTTCATACCCTAGCTCTATAAGGATCTCTCTCCAAATTCTTTTTAATTTTAGAAATAAAAAGATATATATATATATATATATATATATATATATATATATCAAGTATCAAGTATTCATTATAAGATTTTGAATATACAAAATATCTTTTATATTAAACTAAAATGAATTGAGAATATCAAACTAATTAAACGCATCGTCATCGTCTATTCATATATATTTTAGTTTCGATATTATAACATCAAACTTTACCGAAACCACTTAAACTGTACTCACTCATAATTCTGAATTGTTATATATATAACATCAACTACTCGCTAAGTACTGCACACTGCAGAGCAACTAGAGAGAACCTAGAGTTAAGACACTCCGTTCACCACTTTCCGCCGAATTAATTGTTTTTTTTTTCATTGCGTGTTAATTGGCGGAACTCAACGCCGCGTTGTGTGCCACCACACCGAAGAAATAAAAATAAATATTTCATTTCATCGAGTGAGCATCGAACCCACAACTATTCATGTGTATACTTTGTGCCACTGCGCCACGATTGGGCTCATTTATTATATTCATTTTTAATCTAAATATTACAATCACGTTGCGAATACGACTTGTTTGTTTAAAACAAACAAAAGTGACCTTCTCTAAAATATTTGCTAATAATATTTTTAACAAGAATATTTAAAGAATACTCTGATGTATCTTAAATACATACTTATTTATATTTATCTACATTATTTTCGAATCTCGTTTAAAAGCAAAAGTAATATTATTTTCTGAAGTCGAAATAGATTGAACGATATTTTCAAAATTTGCTACCTGTAAACCTAAATCCCAAAATAATAAACAATTTAAGCGACAAAATAAACACAATAGCATAGACATATAATTAATATAACGAACAAATATAATTTAAACCATAAAATTTTTAAAAAATTATATCTCAACGATATTAAATATAGCGTTTATAAAAATATAATCTGCTTTGTTTAAAATTTTCAATTTAGAAGCATATCAGTTTAATATACGTAGCAAATTTATTAATTATTATACATGCGAAATGCTGAGCTTAACGTCGAATGCACAGAAAAACGTCGCTTAAATGGGACAGCGTGTGGACACGCGATAGGGTGCTAAACTGTGATTTAATCCTAGAAAAAATACACGAAGGAATTTAAATGACCTCCTTATAAAAATATTCTTTGTTTAAATAATGAAGTATGTTCAAATGTTTCAGTTCTCAGTAATAAAAATCGGTTTATTACTGAGAATTGGGAATACAAATGTTGAAATAATTAAAATTTTTGTTGTATGTATAGTAAAAATGTTTATAAAAGGTATAGACCATCTATTTTACAACTGAAATTACAAATATATCTGTTATTGTATATATATATATGTGTGTGTGTGTGTGTGTGTGTATATATATCCCATAGCTGTCGCGTTTTCAGCCAATTGCTACCCCACTTGCGCCACGACGACCTCATATATTTAATATTTATATTTTTTCTGTTTACTAAAAAATCAAATTCAAATAAAAAACATCTACAATACTATATAATGAAATATACATAAAAATATATTTTCACGATGACGAGGTTCAAGTTTTTCATAGCCAAACAAAATTGAATGTAAAAGGGAACATGAAAAATTTACTGTTTATCAGATTCCAATTAGTGCATGGACCGTCAAATATTTACATTGCATGTTTACTTCCCATTATAGCACAGTTATATTCTCCTGTTTATCAAATATATAAATATTAGTGAATAAATATTACACATTATTAGAAATTTCTTTAATACTCTTACATAAAATACAACCGTCGTGTTAACCCACCTACACCACGCACGTCGACTTAATACTTATTCTATAACATTAATATGTTATCTGATTAAGAATAATCTGATCGATTTTCTTTAAATACTTTATTTTTATACACAAGTATATTTACGCCACATATAATAAGAGAGTTGTGGCGCAGGATGTTACTGTAAACTCGACTGGTTGTGGGTTCGATCCCCACTCAAGGTTATGAGATATTTATTTGACTTTATATTCATTTCAATACTCTGGTGTCGAAGCCAAGTCCTGCATTAAAACACGCAATGACTCCAGAATTCAGTAGAAAGTGGGGAACGGAGTGTCTTAGAACTAGGTTCCCTCTGTCTACCCTGCTTTATGCATATATACGACTATATGTTGCGGCGTA
Source organism: Heliconius aoede (assembly GCA_037355905.1). Classification (NCBI taxonomy): domain Eukaryota; kingdom Metazoa; phylum Arthropoda; class Insecta; order Lepidoptera; family Nymphalidae; genus Heliconius; species Heliconius aoede. Next base: position 1,189,672 of record JBAIZZ010000157.1, read on the forward strand.
AAGCTGACTTTCTTATTATTTAAATAACTAAACTAAAGTAAGTCAACCTTTGCTTTTATCACCATAACTTTTCGTATACGAAACGTCAGACAAACGAAGAGAATAATCGAAAAGCATATTTCAAACGGAACTAAGTAATATTTTTTTTTATATCTAAACGCGTACCCTTGCATTGACAAGGACTAAGCAGTTCCCTACAAAAAAGGTTATTTCCGTTAAAGAAATGACTCCGAACTCGATCTCGCGACTGACTGACAAACGAGCCTAGTTAGTAGTCATAATTTGTGTGTTCTTTTTCATGTTTAATTCTTGGTTTGGGACATTCATATTTAACAATACGTATAGATGTGGATTTGATTAAAATATAGTATGATATTGTATGATATTATAGTAATAACATAAAAGTCATAGCTATAAGCTATAAAGAAATTAAAGGAGTTTATATGAAAGACAACCAAAAATATGATATTATTCTTTCATAAACAAACATATTATGTATCTAAAACTATGTTATTTTTGATCAAATTCATCTTACTTACGTAATAACAAATAACAACATGCTGTGATTACGTTTATATTTCCATGAAAAGGTTATACTTAATATGAAGAATAAACACGAGTAGGGATCAAACTTAAAAGCTGTCAATATAAGCAACGAGATAGGCATTATTTAATTATTAACAGTGCCATTCTCTTTATAGTCTATGTATTTTGTTACAATCGAAAGTGAATTGAAAAATGTGGTATGATGGTGGTGGTGATGGTAGATATTAATTAATCTTATTCTGCACAAATGTTGAATTTATATCAAATTAGGTTTAATTATAATAAAGATAACTGAAATTAAATACAACTAAAAGGATAATGTAAAGCATATATCTAAATATCTATAACTTAATCTATTACAATTATTTACTGTACAATAAATAATATATCGAAAAATCTATTGTTGTGACCAATACAATTATAAATCTTTTTTATGTAATCAAAAGACTTTGGTTTCTTTATTCTCTTACATGGGTATAATTAATTATCATTTAATGACAGAAGGGAGAATTGTTGCTTGCGTTTCGAATTTCGTACAATTTGAACTTACGTATATTCTCGTAACATATAAACGATTTCCAATAATTACACCGGCGTGATAAATGTGTTGTCTGATTCAGGCATAAAGCTCTGGTACATACAGGATTCCCTTTTTTTTTCAAGCTGTATCCCCCATATAGTAGGTGGGCAAAGGGGACCTGAAAACTTGAAAGCGTGTCGAGTGTCGGAACTTAACGCTGCGCTATGCCTCGATACCAAAGCGAGGAAATTTAAATATTTCATTTCTCCAAGTAGATATCGAACCCTCAACTTGTAACGATTTCAGCTGGTCGTGCTACAGGGGCAAAGCGACTTAAGCGAAAGCGATTTATTTTTCTTAATATTAAATTAAATGCATATGTTCTATTGCTTAACGAACTTTAATAATAATATACTAATGTAATCACAGTAATAATAAGGCGCAATAGCGACGTTTGTGGGTTCGATTCGCACTTGAGGAAATGAAATATTATTAATAATTATTTTCATTTCTTCGCTCTTCTACAAGAATAGAGTTACGCCACATAACACACAATGCCTCAAAAACTTAATAGTTTAAGTTAGAGACAGAGTGTCTTACCCTAGGTGTTTTACATTAATCGATAACAATCTAAAACTACATTTCTTTCCACAGTTAATAACAGAGATCAACGTGCAACTAGCGTTATTCCGAGATCTATTGATTCACATCGGTCAGCCCCACGACAGTCCTGAGCTGCGGGAACGCGTACGCCGTCTGCGCCGCACATGCGTCGAAGCCACCAAGCAGACCAGCCAATTAGTACTGCCTACATGCAAAAAGTAAGTTTAGGTGTTTTATCATATGTAAGCTTTTGAAGTTATAGTTCAGTATGTCTATCTGTAATTTTCAAGTAACCATTTTTTTATTTTCAAGTGTATTTAGTTATTTACATGATAATAAAACACTAAGAAACCTTGATGATGCTTTACGCTTTTCTAATTACACAACAGATATCGTATTCTATCAGATATATCTCCACTACACCACTTTATTATATAACCAAAAACTCTACGCCCATAAGTCCTCGCTCTCTCGTGCATAAAGTATAGTATGGCAAACCTTTCAAACTTAACTAATAACACATTTTAGGTCGGATAAATAATATAGAAACTTTGCTCTGTTAACCAACCTCGTTGAACTAAAACTAGCTATACCAACTATATTCAAACAATAGCGACAGGAGTCACGCTACTAAATATTTTAAACCAATTTATATCAACATAACAGTTGCCATTAACAAATATGGATACGTTTTACGTAAGAATCAATTGTCTTCACGCTATATCCAGCTTCAGTCTAGTGTTAAGACACTCTGCTCCCCCTTTTCTGCCGAATTCTGGAGACATTGAGTGTTGAGTGACAGAATGTCTCGACACCAGAGCGAAGAAATTAAAATATTTCCTTCCTTCGAGAGGGAATCGAACCGACAACCTGTGACGTTTACAGTCACACGCTTGTGCACCTGCGCGAGAGCTGCCCTCAATTGTCAAACCAATTATTATTTCACAAAGCATTATTACTTCAGGTGCCTACTTAAGTAGCCAATTATTTGCATATCAAAAGGCGAACAGGTAGCCCTTACATTAAGTCGAAAGAGAATCGATTACGTCCTTAACTGTTTTCACCATCCCACCGCATCCTTTGAATAGCATAAACAAAACTAATAAATGAACGTATTGTGCGGCTTTCGACCGTTAAAACAATTTATTTGGTGTCTGAGCACCGGCTCAGGCAAATGATTTTCAAAGATAGTGAAAGGACCGCCTTTCGTTATCTGTGAAAATCATTTGTAAGGTATAAAAAGGCGTTGGGGCAAAATATGAAATGCTAAGAAAACTTTTTATATAATATAATAAATTTTGATTGCTCACGCAACTTAACAGGTATGCCTGTGGTTATGATGTAATTTGATTTTTATGCTCTAAAAATGATGGCTATGTCGAGGCTGAGAATTCCATAACCATACATAATTAGGTAAACTGTTACATTTTATAACGAGGGCATCAAGATTTACCGCCAAAATCTATGAGAATGGTATCGTATCACTTCATATTATAAATTAGAATCTTCTGATACGTTGAGCTTGCTCTGGATACTTACATCCATTTATAAAATTCTACATATTCTACCTTTACTGTATTCTATTCTACATATAGCAAGGTAGTCAGAGGGAACTTAGTATAAAGATACTCCATTCCACACTTTGAGCCGAATTTTCGAGCCATTTCATGTTGAAGACTTAATGCCGCGCTTTTGTCTTGGCGATCCAGGCGAACAAATGAAAATATTAATAAGTAATAAGTAATTTTCTTGAGTGGGAAACCAACCTGCAACCACCGCGTGGGCGTCGTATACAAATGTCGCTTACTATTTCGTTTGTGGTTTATTTCGATAATTTCCTATTATAAGGTACAAGCGGAGATGCTGCAGAGAGGCTTTGTTTGAATAGAAAAGGCACAAATGAAGGTGGAAATTAAAAGGGACCGCTGTAATCAGAGAGCAAGCTAACACAGAATACCCGTCAGCTTGATTAATTAATATCCATTACTAATATATACAATTATATATATATAATATAATTTTATATATATATACATACTATACATACTATATATTCCCTCTTTATATATTCTATATAGTTTTATATATAGTTATATACTATACATACTGTGAGTGTTATAAAATTTATGAAAAAATGTAATAAATTGACTTTAATTACAATTTTTATAACAAAAAGCAAATTTAGATCAATTAGATTGCATAAGCATGTAATGAAATAGATGAATATACAGCACGCTACATGCCGTAAATGCATGGGGTGATTTATATGAACCTTTGCGTTTATACAAAGCAAGTATTTATATGGTAAAATATAAATTATTACCTATTTTGACTTATAATAAAGTAACGCATACGTATAAATGCCTCACCTTCTGAAAGTGTTTTAGTTTCCAAAATATAAATTTTATATATTTTCTTTGAATGTAGCTATATCAATTTTTTTATTGATATATTAATTGTAATTTTTTAGACGATAAGTCAATTAGTGATTTTGCAGATTGTAACTTTTCATACACCCTGAATTTTAGGGATAGATATGATAGATGCAGTGTGAGATAGATTGCCTTTTATATTGTATAAACGAAAAATTTTACCAAACTACTCTAAGTAACTTAGATCGAATTATTAAAATTACTTCACATTTTTCTTTATCTTTGGATTATTATTATGCTTTAAAAAGATAATATCACCAGTCTCAGAAATTAACGAAATATTCATTACAAAAAATAAAATTATATGAAGTATATAAAAGTTTTAGGTAAAGTAACTTAGTAATATTTAAAAATATTACTTCTTTTCTTTTTACGGTCTACTCTTTGAAAAGTTTGAGCTTGCAGTTGAAACGAGAAAAATTAATAAAGCATATTTGAACTCGCCCAACTAGTAGTGGTATACTCTAAAATTTACGCTCTAGATAATTACTGCTTAATTCCATCTACATTTTGGTGAAAAATCGTGGACCGCAAATATATTAATTACGTTTTTCCCACTCATGGAAAGTGCCTCGTTATGACATAACAACGGAAGGCTTTAAAATTTAGACGACGGAAATTCGTTACCTGCAAAATAATTCAATTATATTTTTATTGCGTGGAACTAAGAGTAATATTTGGTTAAAGTTAAATTTATGTATGTTTCGCATGTGAAATTTGTATTAAGTATGTCATAAAATTTTAAAATATATTATCTACAGTGAAATATATGTATACTCAAGTTGTTACGGGGCGTTCGTGGTGCAATGGCACAAACTAGGGACTGTAAATATTAAAATTTCTTTGCTATGGTAATAAGACAAAGCGCGGGGTCCACCATTCAACTCGCAATGCCTCAAAAATTTGGCAGAAAGTGGGGAACGGAGTGTCTTAATCTAGTAATACGGTACTTCACGCCAAAACGCATACGGAGTACTGTTCTCATCTCTAGAATGATGCACCACAGTATCAGCTAGAACCATTTGATCGCATACAACAAAGAG
>JBAIZZ010000157.1:1194915-1293341 GCA_037355905.1 Heliconius aoede
TATATATATATATATATATATATATATAGTGAATGATTGGTTATAGACGTGTAGAAATGAAAGGGTCCATTAGATTGCTAAACAAATAAAGATGCAACATGAAGTGTTAATTACGTACCGTTAACCGCGAAGTGTATTATGGTGAATCAATTAAATATATCATATTATATTATTTAGTGTAATGTTAGGTAAGTAAGATGCACGATATGCTTAGAGATATTGTGAATAGCCTGGAGTGGGATCAATTGCGTTTAAGTAGTTTAATATATAAATATTTATTTTGTTCGCACGCTATTTATATTCGCATTAAAATTTCAATTTATTACAATTTTATAATTATTTAGTCAATATTAGATTAGAATGTATTTATATATATATTTTATTTATATATATATTTATTATATACCACATATAAGTAGTCCCTGCTCATAATAAATTCTCGTAGAGCTAGTTTTAAGTAGTCTGGTGATAGATACTTATGTAAACCGTTTAAAATGACTACGACATACAATAGAGCCATACAGCCTTGGAGTATTTAAGTGGGCATTGTACTTTTCCTATTAAAAAAGTTTATAATAGTTTATTTACATCTAATATATAACTTTTGAATATCTTACTTACTTGTTTTAGAATAACATTAATTTATGTATAATAAATACATAATTAGATAGTTTTTAAGTTAGGAAGGCTATGTCCAATTATCTCGTCTTCCAGCGCATCCGAGGAGGAGTTAATCTCTCATTAAATGTAAGGTATAAACGACGTCTCGTCCTATTATTACAATTAAAAGTCTTACTTTCCAATATGCATTGTAAATTGTTTATGTTAACATAACAATATTTATTATACATGTTATTAAATAATTTAAATTATTTCTTCAGATATAAACATTAATATACTAATGGAGATGAAAGAAATAGACTCGAAAGATACTTATCAAAATCATATTGAGTTTTCTTAATAATATGCAGTAGGTACTTCTACCTCGAGTTATTTTTAACGACCCAATAAAGTTTTACGCAAGATAACCCTCTCTTTAAATCGTTATATAGACGCGGTCCTTTCAGGAGATATTGAAACTACTATTGGGAGAATATTGGAAGAATTTTACTGCTTAGCCATATCTAACTTAATAAAATAGTGTTACCGACTTGTAAATGTATATATGTACGAACACGAATTTAGCTTCTTTATAATATTTCAAGTATATCAACAACTTCCAACCACAGATATAATTCATAATTTTCTGTCTTAAAATTTATACCAAGATTATTTAATCTGTATTGGTTTTATATGTTTTAATGTAAATTATTTTATATAGTTACAGTTTTATCGTTACTATAAGATATGGCCTATTCAAAAATCTTACATAGTTTTTGCTTACATATTCTAGTCAATTATTGTTTAAGTTCTGGAGTATTGAACATTTATCATTATAAGGATCAATTGTGTATTATTTATTAGCTATAATAATATGTGACTATCATAACTTAAATAATGACAATTATTATCTGTGAAATAGCTTTCAATTAGATTGATTGTATATTCATATATTTGTAAAATAACGATAATAATATTTCGTCTACTTATATTTTTATATGAAATTCAAAATGTCTATAGTAAATGTAATTACCTATTATTTACTAAATGTAATTAATTACCTATTATTTACTTTTATATCGAAATAATAAAAACTCTTGATATATTATTTTTTTTAAATACCACTGTAGTAAATAGTATGAACGAGTATCTCATCGTTACGCTTAAAAAAAAATTAAAATCATATAAATATATTTAATCTTCATATCATAAAAAATATTAAGAGAATAAAGTCGACAGCAATTTGATTATTATTTACTTTATTGTAGGTCTAGTTCCCATTCGAGAGAAATCAATCGTATCGCTGATACCGGAGCAAATTCCATTCATTAAACAAACAGTCATGCTGCGAATGGGATACCGTAGATCAAAAATATTCAGAATTTTTACCATACACAATTTATATATAACACCAAACATTTAATATAGCACCATTTCACCTAGTCTCATATATATTTAATTTATATTTGTAGCCATTGTATAAATTCTAGTCAATATATATAATAATCTAATAAAAATTCAATTTACATTATATATGATAACTAATTGTAATACAGGAGTAAACTATTTATATTAACGCACTTATTAAAGTGATGACTGTGATATACTCTAAAATAAATTATAGAAACAAAATGCATTAAATTAGTAAATCATTTAAATCGTAAATGAGTTTTATTTACAAACCTATTTTAGATTACCTGCTTTTGTATCCACCTCGTTTCACCTGTATATGGAATAAGGAACGTTTGCCTTAAGCTTACTTCAGCTTAGTGTGCGATCAATCACGTAGTAGACATCACTCACGTAAACCGTAAAACATTTTTTTTTAATAATATTAAAAAGAATAGTATATGAAATTTTATTTATAATTAATTATAACAGTAAGAAATTTTACAACAAAGACAAAATTTAATTTAATTCAATAAATTAAATATAAATAAAAGAGTAAAAAATATATAACTCTTTAAAGACATAATAAAAATTTAAGAAGGCACCAGTTTTTTTCAAACACATTAATTAATATTTTTCACTTATTTAAAAAAAAACAATAAAGTAGAGCCAATTCGATTTTATATTATATGAATAATACTAGTCTATTAAATTGCTAGTATAAAATTCATATAAATTTTGTATTTTAAGGTGTCAATATCATCATCATAACAGCTATTCTAACTACATACTTTACTGTTCTATAATATATGTAGGTGAATCAAGATGAAATAAAAACAATTTGTTCATTTCCAAACGAATATTCCTTATTAATTTGATTAAATAAATTATACGAGAAAATATTGAATTCCATTTATATATATATCACCTCCTTCCGAAGGTTTACGATCACTCCCGTTCGTAAATATCACCTCGATGGTGTATGTATGGGATCGCTGTGCGACCTCCGCCACCGTAATCTGCCCTTGCTCTCTTTGGCTTATATTCGCGCTCTATTGAATCCTTCGACACGTATTCTGAAACATCCATATAGCATTTTTACGATTGATTTCTTTATATGTACAATCTAAAATTATATTAAATATTTCCATTGCGAATATTTAATCTTTTTAATTTTTCCCACTGGTAACAAGTTCAAATGCGGCATAGAGCCCCCCTGCTATATGAGGTATATAACGTGAAGCTAAAGCAATCTGTCAATCAAAACTCACAATCTAATTAATCTTAGTTCTGCAAGTAGGATTCTTATTTTTTTGTTAAATGAAGTAAAATATGTAACTACATACATTTACATGAAAATAAATAATCGAGTTAAAAAAGGCCGCTTAAAATTAACGAAAAATTCTTTCAATGCATTTCTTTCTTGAAAATGCAATTTTGTAAAGAACAAAGCCGTTAACGAGCTTTTTAAGCTACATAAGAATACAGCGTAATAAAATTATTAAAGAACTTTATTGCTTACTTACTTTCTTTTGACTCTTTAATTCGCCGTCTATTATCTTCTACTGCGAATCCCTTGTAGTATCGTATTTTTTTGGTAGGATCCGAAATTTTAGATTTTTTATATGAACCATATTTTGAGAACAAGGAGGAAATCCTGTAATTTAGAGCTATTTACCGCATGATGTTGACAAAAAAAAATTAAACATATAATATTTCATAAAATAAATGTATAATATTGATAAAATATATTATGTGACAAAATTATCAAATATTTAATGGAAAATGGCATATTATTGCGTACTTACACTTTAGCTATGTCTTTTGCAGATGATTTAGGCAAATCAACCTTTGGATTCAGGATTACGTAGAGTTTAGAGTAGTCACTCTCTCCAGATGGAGTATGAATATGAAATTTTGATGATCTTTTCTTTTTAGAATTAGCACCCATTTTTAGGTTATTCTTATATAAATTATTATATTCCTTTATTAGCGACTTAAGTGAAGGATTTATATTTTCATGATAATTGTACAGCACATCTTTACCATATGCAGTTCTGTCATCATTATCAAGTCCAATATGTTGGATGAGACGTGTTAAATCGCCGTTGTCATCTCTTAAAGGTGGTGCAGGAATTGAGTCTATTTGTTGTATGTTCTTAGAGTTGTCAACAGAGTCCAAAATGTCATTCAAATCTATTTTTTTAATTTGTAAACCATGGACACTGAATAAAATTTTCACGCCTGAAAAACATATTAGAAATTTAAAAAAATATTATAAATCAATATTATTTTTGTACCCAAGTTAACACGTACGCATTTTGTCTTTTAAATATTCAATTATATATTTTTTTAACTTACTAATAAGTAACAACGCAAACAAAGCCATTATATTAATTTAAAAAAAAAAACATAACGGTATAAACTAATTTGGCATTATCGAACGAATGCTGAGTTTTCACGCTAATTTTAAATTCATTTTCTCTTATCGTATATTAATCACGTTTAGTGCTTGAGTTAACAATATTTTTACTGACCAATAAACATCTCAATAAACATAACAGGTAGAATATCTATCGTACGTAAACGTAATAATTATATTTATATGAATCATCAAAAATTTTATTTCGAAATTTTAACAGAGACACTAATTAAACAGATCTCTCTTTAATCGTCTTCTATTATGTTATAGTTCAAGATATTACGAATGTTATTAATATATATATAATAAGGTTACGAATATTTGTCATATTTTTTTTATATTTCATAATACATATTACATACAATATATAACATTTTCATATTATATATAACAGTAAACAGGCTGTCGTGGCGCAGTGGCACAAGGGTGCCGCCCGTAAACGCGACGGTTGTGGGTTCGATTCCCACTCGAGGAAGTGAAACATTTATTTACGTTTATATTTCCATTATTCTTCGCTCTGGTGTCGAGGCAAAGCGCGACGTTGTAATCTGCCACTCAACACGCAATGCCTCCAGAATTCGGCAGAAAGTGGGGGATGGGGTGTCTTAACACCGAGGTTCCCTCTGTCTACCCTGCTGTGTCTGGGATACAGCGTGAAGCTGAAATAAAAGATAAAAAATCAGTATACTTCAAAAGTAAAAATAAATGTGAAATTAAAACAAGACGCGCGATTGTCTTTAGAATTACAATCAAAATTTATTTAAAAAAAATAGTAATAGAATGTTTTATCGTTTTCGACTTATAATTCAATTTCAATACATTCATAGGAAATAGTGCTATTGTGGACCATAACTTATTCTCTAAAATAAAGATGCGAGGCATACAATTCGAAATAGTATACAATATAAAATTGCAAAACTGCTAGCTCTAAGTTTAACGCGCGAATTGCTCTAAATTGTGTCAGTTGTGCACTTTACAATCTAAAGGTGTTTGTAGTAGAAATAAAAATATATGCGATAGAATGTAAAATATATTTCGTTGGCACCGCATTATAAGGAAATAAGTTTGAAACGTTCTTTCTGCTCACCTTAAACCTATTTTTCCAAAGAAGTCTGCATTGCAGGCTTTTAGAGGTAGAATTGGGAGAACAATTTATATTAAATTCTATTGTTATTAATACTACTAATAATATAAAATAAATATATATTGTTATTTTTTAAAATGTATAAATTATATTTATTTATTTTAATCCAAATAATAAAATTCTCTCACAGAATATATTAAAATATAAATTTTTACCACGTTCATCCTAACAAACTGTATACTCTAATATAACAAGTATCGGATAAAGTTATAATCGCAGTTCATTTCACAACAAAATGAATGCATACGCTAAACTTAAGTTTTTATTTTTTATTTACTTATTTTATTAATAATAATACTTCTAGTGAGGCCAGTCGTGGGGCAGGGTCATAAAGTGTGACTGCAAAAGCGACTGGTTGTGGGTTCGATCCCCACTCGAGGAGATGAAATATCTATTTAAATTTATGTTTCTATTTCTTTGCTCTGGTGTCGAGACAAAGCGCGGCATTGAGTTCTGCCACTCAACACGCAATGCCTTTCAAATTCGGCAGAAAGTGGGGGACGGAGTGCTTTAACACTAGGTTCCCTTGCCTACCCTACTGCGGGATACAGTTATTGTACAAAGAAACTGTACTTTCCTTTGTCTCGTACTAGGCCGTTTTTTTTATATAAAAATATTTTATGGTATTTTCTCCTTATAATACGATCTATGACAGTAAAATGTCATAAAATAGATAAATTATATACAAAGTATATATAAAGTATTAAATTATGTGAGGCCGTGTTGGCGCAGGGGCACAATGGTGTGATTTTTTAAGTATGCAAAGTATTCACCGCTTAGCTCACACCTAAGCTCCGCACCTGACTTCAGATAACCTAAAAAACAAATATATTCCGAATATAATGCCAGTAAAAATAATATGTTAAGGTATTGTAATAATGGATTATTTAACACTAGCGATCCTCCCGCGGCATCACCTGTAAAATCACGTAAGCATTAACGTTATGCTTATTTTTATATTATTGGCAGATATATCCTCAAGCCTTTGTACCTCTAAAACTATTTGTTCAGTTTTATCATAATCATTTGAGTAGATTTGGCGCTGAAAAAAAACAAACTTTTATTAATTACTACATTTATAATATTAGTATGATTACTAAAATACAGAAACGCCAATATTCTAATTCTAAATTATTAAAACACCTAAGTCTTAGAGCATTAATAATTCTTTACAAAGGGAATTCAACTAGTTTGGTTTTCTCGTCCGTCTGTTCTCACTTTGAAGTATTGAATTATTAATTTAAGCGTCCCTTTTGCATACATAGTATCTGTGCAAAAGTACAGAGTACGAAATAATGACTGGATGGAAAAGGATTAAAATGACTTTACATTTAAAATAATATCATTTTTATTCTTATATTAGGGCCCTTGTTCTGCTCAGGTAGATTAAATTACGCGATCAATGAAAATTGTACAAGCTTCAAGCTTTCCTTCGGTATATTACAGTATAAGTTTGTTGAAGATTGAAGAAAATTGTGGAAATATGTTTTCTGTATCCTGTAGATGCTTATGAAATTAATGTTATTATAATATTGTAAATGAAATATAGAAGACTTTAGAAAAATAAAATAATATTATACTTCATAAGGACGCATAACTATAACTCATATAAATGTAATTAGAATAAGTATAATTTTTACAAAAAATTACTGGTTTCTTATTCTATTTTATGGCACACTTCATTTGATACAGCTTCAGATCACGTTTGATTTCACGTATTAACATAACTCGAACCTTCTAATGCCTTTATCTCTAGACACAGGCTGTGTAAGCTTCCATCAGATTGGTGCACTGCGGCCAGAGTGTAATCTTTGCTATTTCAGCTAAATGTCAGACAGCTTTCTATTTGATTCAAAATCTATATGCACAGTAGAATTTGACCAAAATTTTGATTTGTGTAAAAAAAAATATACAACTAAGCGTCACTCCGCATCCCTAAAAAAATTATAAAATCTTTTTTGTGTGAATAGAAATATACAATATATCGATTTATATTGAATGTAGATTTCCTAGAAGTTGAGGATAATTTTCTTATCCTTCAACAAGACTATAAATATACCAATATAGATAATATTATAACAGTATCCATCAAACGCTTTAAATATTAAAATAAAAGAAAGGGATAATCTTGATATAATTTTGAACAAACGCTAAACTCATAAATACAGTCACTTAACTAACAATGCACATCTAAATTGACTTAAGAAGACAAGAATTAATTAATTAATGGCCAATTATGGTGGCACAAGCGTGCGACTGTAAACGACAGATTGTGCGTTCGATTCCCAGTCGAGGAAATGAAATATTTGATATATTTAATTTATTTAAGGCCGACAACGTACCTGCAACTCCTCTGGTGTTACACGGGGTCATAGGCGGCGGTGATCACTTACCATCAGTTGACCAGTATGCTCGCTTGCCTTGTCACCACTCAACACGTAATGCCTCCAGAATTCGGCGGAATGTGGGGAACAGTGTATTAACACTAGGCTAAATATTCCTACCCTTCCACTTGCGGGATACAGCGTGAAGCTGAATAAATTAATGATATCTGCCCAGATAGTCGTTAAGAACGGAGAGGTGATGATAAAAGTAAAGTAGTGTAAAACTAATTATCGCTTTTTATAATGAGCCAATCTGCCACTCAAACTACAAATTGTATATTATATGGATCGTTAACGTAGAAATTACCGTCTCTAGTAAATTACACAACTAATTACACAATGTGGTTTTCACTGCAATATATGGAGAGTGTCGCGAGAAGCCACGAGACGACCGGCTTGCTGATCCGAAGCCCGATGTCCAACAATGGGCGTCGGTAGACTAAAATTAAGATATTATTGGTAATACTTATTATGGTTCTAAAATAAAATACATTCAGAAGACATACTAAGAGACCTCATGTTACGAGTCCCTGAACCTTTCTACGTACCGTAACAAAGAACAATTGTACAGCAAGACAAAGATATATGAAACAATTAATTTAATTTCTAAATAAATTGTACCATTGTATAATAAATGTATGAATATTTTTTAAAAATAATAAATAATATATTTTTGTAATATATATTTACGCTGTATCCTATATAAATCTGGCAGAAAGAATCCGATCCTCACCTTCAATAGCAAAGAAATGAAAATATAAAATAATACATTTTTCCGATTGTGTATCGCACCCACAAGCGGTCGCGTTTTCAGTCACACGCTGCGCCGGCCATAAGTAAATATCTTCCGGTAAAATATAAGGCTATAGAACAGTAAGTCATGTCTACTTTAATAATTTAATGAAAAACTCTAAACGGTAATTATGCGTCAGATACCAACATTACGATCGTAAAACAGTATTAGATCCAACTTAATAGGCTTCTGATTAAACTTCGAACGACAGCTGTAATCTATGCCTACGCGTGTCGGCTAGCTCTATTTTCCTATATCACTAATTTAACTTGCTACGCGATTACCACAAAACGGTTAAATACTTATATACCAATATAATATATAAATAATTAGCTTCTGCAATATTATAACTTTATTATTTACTTTCAGCTTCACGCTTTATCCCGCATGTACCTGTGTAGAGTCCGCTTCCCACTTCCCGCTGAATTCTAGAGTAGCGTATCGAATAGCGGAACTCAACGCCGCGCTATACCTCGACACCAGAGCACAGAAATAAAAATATTAAGTACTCAATTTCCTCGAATTGGAATCAAACCCACAACTTGTCGCGTTTACAGTCACACGATTGTGCCCCTGTTCCAAAAAAAAAACCTAAACGAGTTCGTTTTGTTCATATAGTACCCTAATAGAAGAGGCCAGTCGTGGCGCCTTCTATTAGATACTTTTTTAATAACATATATTAAAAAAAAATATCAGCTTTACACTGTATCCCGAATATAGCAAGATAAACAGAGAGAACTTAGTGTTAAGACACTCCATTCCTTGTACACATATTATATATGATTACAAAAATTACATATTAAAAGTGTGCGAAGTATCACATCTGGAACATTTCTTCACTAATGTGCTCCCAGCGTAAATTTGTGCGCGTTAACAAGGTTAAACGAGGTTAAATGTACATTAGGCGTTACACACTCCCCGAATGTAGGTAAGAAAGAATATGATTCTTATTAAACCCCAGACATCGCGTTAGTTTTGTAAAGAATTTAAATATAAAATATAATTGAATATAAGCGGCGCAGAGGCAAAAAGTGTGAGTGTAAATGCGATAGGATAGATCGAATCTACAAAATCGATTCCCACTCGAGAAATATTTTAATTTTCTCCGTTGGTTTCGTAGAAAAGCGCGGTATTGAGTTCCGCTGCTCAACTCGCGAAGCTTCGAGAAAAGGGTGGAAAATGGAGTGTATTAACATTAAGCTCCCGCTGCTTACCCTGCTGTGTGCGGGATAAAATAAAACCTAATTAATACTTAATTAGGTAGTTTAGTGGCCTCGGGGAAGGCTCGGTGTAGCGGCCAGGCCACATTGCCATGAATTATAATGTTCCCGCGAGGAATGGACGCGGACTCGAGTAATTGCAACCACGTGAGATTAGTTCAGAATACAGCAGTGCATTCTCAAATTCCCTTTGGCATTCTAATTGCACATTCTTTTGTTTCGCGCTTTAAGGGATCTTTTGTCTTTCTTTATGAGAACAATATATCTAATTAAAATGTCTTAAAATATTATTTTATGTCACTTTGGAGCTTCTTTTTCAGAGTTTAATTTTGTATTAGCGTAGAATTTGTTTTTTAAAGAATTTACTTGCCTACACTTTATATAATTATATTTGATTCGCTAGCTGACTTTTAAGATAAAGTTATAGATACAATCGCGTCGGTTACGTAAAATATTGTCGATATAAATTAATTTACCTTTTTAAATTTTAACAAAACTATCATTATTTTTATGTACATTCTAAATAGTATAATAAAAGACACCTTCACGCTGTAGCCTGCATACAGCAGGATATGCAGAGGAAACGTAGTGTTAAGACACTCCATTCACCATTTTCTGTCGAATTCTGGAGACATTGCGTATTGAGGGGCGGAGTCCACGCCGCAATTTGCAATGACACCAGGGCGCATAAAATAAAAATATAAATTTAAATTAATATTTAATTTGCTCGAGCGGGGATCGAACCCACACCTAGTCGCGTTTACAGTCACATTTTGTGCCCCTGCGCCACGACCAGCCTCAAATATTAATATATACATAATATGTACATAATAGTGTTTGAAAGTAAGGTAATTAAGAGAAAGACGAGCATCGTCATTAAGGCGTCATTAACAAGCTTGAATCTTCGACAAAACTTCACAGCCTGAAATCACGTCGTGTGGAGATGTTGATAATCTCAGAAAGGATAACGACCAACGACCGCCATTGTGCCGACACCTACACATAAAATTATACAAATTATGTAATACTCTTGTTATTATAGCTTTATATATTATTAGTATCATCTTGTAACAATCACTGCAGTAATTTATGCATTAACTATCATTTGCAATGCGGATAAATGCAGCGTTGAGTTCCGCCACTCAACACGTAACGAATCCAGAATTTCGCGAAAAATGTATATCTATCGATACTGACCTCTGCTGTCAACAACTGATGAGGTTGAGGAAAAGCTATTGAGGAAAACCGGCCAGCATGATGTTCCACCATGCCGCAAACCTTGCTCCATCAGATTTCCACTTGTTTTGGTCATTGTAGAACTCTTTAAGAAGAATAAAGCTAACCTAAAAAGAACACTCTGAACACTACTCGTCAGATTTATTTGTATCAAAAATCTCACAACTTCTAGAAGAATGGGATCATCGCACTACCCATATGATGGCAACAAGACATCAGTCAAAGCGGCACATGCATATATATTATAAAAGAATTAAAAATTATACCTGAAAAATATATTTTCCTTTGTATGAACAATATGAAAATACTTTAGCTCCGACCTATTACAACCCAGTCGTAAATTAAGAGATTACCTGCAAGGGATAGTGGTAGGTAGCGTTTATGATTTACGATTCAGAAATATTTATAGAGAGAGTTTTGAAACTGAGGTTTACAATATTTTATAATTTATATCTTTACTTGAACTGAACAGAACTAATGCGTTTTTAACTTATTTTTTTACTTTTTTTTTATCTTCACGCTGTCAGCATGTAGCAGGGTAGGCAGAGGAAGCGTAGTATTGAGACACTCCGCCAACCAGTTTCCGTCAAATTCTGGAGGCTTTGCATCCATACCAGAGCGAGAAAATGAAAATATTTCGTATTTAATTTTCTAAAGTGGGAATCGAACCAACAACCTGTCACATTTACAGGGACACGCCTATCACCTAATAACCTTTAAAACTAAATAATGAAGTTTCAAGCTACAATTTGATTTGATGCGGTACAATACAATTCACAATTTTTTGTGTTTTATTTTAGAAAATAAACCAGTATTTTTAACAATATTTTACAAACATCCAATTAAACTACTGTCTATATATGTATATGTAATAAATAGTCACTCAACAATTATTTTATATAGAAATTTAGAAATTTTGAAAGAAGCGAAAGTTGTACAACCATAGACAAAAGGTTTATTTATATAAAAAAAAAATATTTTTATTAGCATATTTTCTCACATCCCCACTAATGTACGTCGTATATCAAAATATCATTTTATTCCACATTTACATCACGTAACTTGGCAGTTTCTTATCCCTTTTCCTATAACGGTAGAAGGAAAAGTAATGTCATAAAGAAGCTAGAAACAAATAGTTACTTACCGTTAATTAATTTCTTCTGTTGCACTAAAGCTCTTCTACTTGAAAAAAATTTTGTGCTTAAAATATATTTCTTTACTGAACCACTCCATTATTAAATAGAGTCCAGTCCGTTTTATTTCAACTTCACAATTTATGTGAAATTAAAAAAAAAAGCGTTATAAGTGGCAGAAGTCAACGCTGCACAGCCCACCGCATACCACAGCCCGTCGCATATAAAAATATGTTATAATAAGATAAGAAGCTATGAGGATTTACTATCGCGAAGGAGACACTAGCCGCACCACTTCTACTTGTGATCATTTAAGTTCCAGTAGAAACTTTACACAAACGAGAGTCATTTTAAGTTTTACAATTAACTTCTGTGATAAAAAGAGCTGAATGATATAAATGAAAACTATAATATCGTTATTTTTCATCTTCATTTATTTTGCAGATTCTTATAAGTTCTTATAAGTTAAATAACTAAAAATATATATTTTATTTATTTTTGTTTCCATTTTGTGCGTCCCTAGTCACGATCAGGATATCTCCTAAATGTTAATCAAATCGAAACTTAATTACCAAACTTATATTAAAATAAATTGAAATTTCTATTGGACCCTGACTAATGTTTCGCAAATACTATATCGAAGAGTATTTAAAAATATAAATCTCAATTAAAGGCGTTCAATTCGAAATTGGCAAGTTTCAATTGGGCTTCCAGATATTGGATTAAATCTGAAAGCTTTAAATCCTTCGCAACTTTTAATTGAAGTAATTTCCATATTCGAGTGACCAACACTTGCGGTTTTGCTGTAGTTTCAACTCAAGCGTCTGGACTTTTTTTTTATCGCGGCTTCATATGTAGCAATAAAAAATAATAAAAATATATATTAATAAATAAATAATTTTATATAATAGTTTTTTTGTTCATAGTGATAATTAATGAGTATTTTACAGTCGGGGATCTCTTTATTTTATTCGTTTAATCATAATTTGACGCTGTAAACGTCGTTAGAATTACAGTATTTAAAAAACACCTATCGAATCCCGTGAATGTTGTAGTCTACCTACGATAAAACTCATAACCGCACGAAAGCACCCCGATCAAAGCACACACACAAAACACAAATCGATTTCAAATAAAAATAATGGTCGTTATTATACCAAAATTATAGTTTCCCTAATGATCTAACGAACTTATTCAACATATAAATAAATAACTTAAGCGATTTGAGCAAAACGTTTTATGAATGAATGATTTTAAGGACAAATCGAAATACGAGTCTCGTATTATTTACAAAGAGTGAAAGCATGTATCGACTTATTCCACCGGACCTGTTACACGCACAAACACAAATGGTTTTCGTTATTTTCTATAATTTTTCACTATTGTATTATTATTATTATTATCAATATGAAAAAAACGAATGAATTAGGTCTAGTGTCTACCAACACAACATTTTTATGAAGTGCATGTAGCGTTCATCCCGCAATTTATTTTGAGTTCCCCTCAGATTAACACCAAGCTTTCAGTTAATTTCCTACGTTTAATTCCGGACGACACGCTCTAGAGGCCATTCCACCTATAAAACCAATTACAATAAATACTCCAGGCTCAAATTACAAGTACCTATATATATATATGACTATAGCATATGCTGCGTATGACAATTTAATCTAATTTACTTATATATTACTCTGTATATTATGTATTTCCTGTTTTGTTTGTTTTCACGCATTTCCTATTCTTTACGAGATAGATAAAAGGTCAAGGTAATCGTCAAGTGTCGCTAAGAGGAAAATATCGGTATCCGCATGATTCTTGAACTTATTTAAAGGTTTTGATCTGGCAACTGACAAGCTCCTGTGGAAAAAGCTTGAGAGTAAGGGTATGTCAGCGAAATATACTCAACTATTAAAATTTCGGTATACACACTAATAAAATCAGATTGGGTGGACGATTGCCTAGTCAGGAGAATACACCCTTACGTGTGGTGTAAGACAAGGTGGTCTTAGATCCCTCCCTTTTTAACATCTACTTTAATTAGCTGAATGATGCACCCAGCAGCCTCCATATTGGATTCTTCATAGAAACACAATGTTTTTAATGACAACTTAAGCTACGCTGATGACATGATAGTGCTTGCTATACTGTAGTACTACGGTCGGAGGCTTAAGATAATTACGACGGCAAATGGCTCGAAGTATAATGCTACGAAAGGTGAAATTCTCAAATATTTACAAACACACAAAGTAAATCGTCGTGTGCTACCAGTTACTCTTAATTGGTGTACGTTTTCTATACTACAATGCGAAAAAAGCATCGCCTCCGCTGCGGCAACAAACGAGGTAGTCATAAAACATCGTTTTGAAGACAATCACGGCTCGCCTACATTGTTTTACTCAAAAACTACTACTTACTATAATTAATATATTTCATATGAAAAATTTTATTTATTCACTAATATTATATGAATGTAAAACCTAAATATTTTTTTTTCAGCTTTTTACTTTACACAATCCCGCGTACATCAATCCGTGAACTAATGTATATATATGAGTATAACCCGACTTCACAGACAACCAGTTTTTAATAGTTCGTTAATTTCACTATTTTACATAGAAATGTAAAGAATTAACTTACATATCCCTTTTAAGGACTTAATTACCTCTTTAAAAGTGATAATTACATTTTTTTATTACAAGTCGAATATGAAAGGAGCGAGCGTCATTGTCTACGCCACCTAACTAACTAATGAAATACCTGGAAATCTATTGTTTAAGTAAGCTCGTTATCATGTCTTTAACATAATGAATATTGTTATTACAGTAACGGCTATTCTTTTAAATATTTAAGGATTTTAATTTTTTTTGGCCGACAACAACAAAGGTGATTAAAGTATAATTGTTTACTAAGAAAGGTTATAAAACCTTTTACAACCGTACCGTGCATTAGTGACTCGTCTATTGTATAAAATTTAGTTAAATATCTATGAATTTATATGAATTTCTCAGTTAGTTATAGCTTATATTGAGAGTAACATGGTGAACTTACCTTCAAGATCAGCGGAAGCACCGGCTGCAGGAGGGTCTGCCAATACACAACCATTGATTCGACCGAGAAGCCACCACAACTGGGGTGCTCGACTTGGACGACGCCGTGAGGAGTTCAGAGGCGAACCCGTTACTCTAGGGCAACTAGAAGAACGTACAGTAAGATCTGTACATCTAATGGGAAAACATGGTGATGTCTCCATTCATAACTATGACATTGCAATGAATCTTCTTCGACAACAGTATAACATGGTACGTTTCTAATTTGCGTTGCAACTTAAATTTCTATATAATTACAACTTTTGAAGTAAATAAATTATATTTACATATATAAATAATACTTATAGAAATTATAATAGTCTTTATTTACTTTTAACCATATGGATACCTCAATTTGTCATATTAATCCACAAAGTATTTAACCGTAGCATAATTATTATGTTTTTTTAAGATTTGACAAAAATAATGAAATGTGTTTCCATTATTTTCAGAACTTTATAGTGGTGTGTGAAAAATGTAAAGGCACACATTTATATGACGAAGTTATTGCTCCAGAAAGGTAACTGGCGTAGAAGTTTCTTTTATGCACGTATTGCCTTTTTAATAATAAGTTTAAGCTACCAATTTTCATTTATTTCTCTCGTGATTTAAAATCTAATGGAGTATTCCATTATTTTTTTATTATGTATATTCTTGTGAACAATAATAACTTTTGAATAAATTTTAATAAATCACACAATTCTTTTATTTACTTAAAAATTTTCAATTTGTAAAATTTTATTCTGTAATAATATAATAGATATATACGAAGCCAAATCACGCTTCGAAAAATAAACATTCACATTGGCCTGTGGCCAAATCGTGTTTGATTTTACACTCCACACAGCCTACGACCAAGTGGGACTACAACATACATTCATTATTACACGCTATGTTTACGCTTAAGTACTATTTATTAACTTTAAATATCGTAAAAAAAAATGACTAAATAATATGTTCGTCAGCTAGGAATCAAACAGAATATGTATTATATATATAATATTATATATTATATACAGAATATGTATTGTATATAATAATTTGGAACTAACAAAAATTTTTTTTAATTGGATGACCGTTTAAATGTATACAGTTTAATAGCTTTTTAGTATGAAAAAGCACTTTCAAAATGTTAAAAAAAAAATATATAGATTATATAAATTTTAAATCTAATTTGTAGTTCATTAATTTAGTTTTAATAAAACTCTAAAATATTTCATTTACTAATATTTATTTTTATCATAACCCGTGACCTCTTTATAACATTTAAAAAATAAATGTAGCGCTTCTCGCATTTGAGAATGCAAATTGAAGTTAGTCACTTAAATGAAGCTTAAAAAGATACTTCAAACGTCAAATATTCATCAGTTCTTACCAGTGCCAACACCTTAATTTACACTCTTTCATTTAAATGTGTAAATATAAGGAAACATAAAAATATCTAGAATATACAGATTATATCTAGACTGTTATGAATCATGTGAATGAATCATAACAAGCCAGTTAAACCAAAAAAATATCCGCCTTAGCAAAAGCTATTCAGTAAGGTAGGTCTGAAATTAAATATTAATATTTAATTAAAATATCTGTTTAAATATTAATATTTCAACATAAATACTTTTAATATTGTTAATCTTTCAATTGGACGTTTAGTTTCGCCTATTAAAGCACAAAATCTTAAGCTGACTTTCAGATGAAAATTGGAGAACGCATCTTCACACTAAGTTATCGTTAACGTTGACTATTATATCAAAAATAGTGGTAGTAAATGGAAGTAACATGACAAGAATCATGAAGTCCAAGCAAACAAAGTTATGAACGGCAACTAGTGTCTAGTATTTAATAAATGATATTTAATTTATTACTTACGTTTAAAATACTTACGTTTTCTATTTTCTTTCCGGAGGCAGTACATGTTGAGTAGCGAAACTCATCGCCGCATTTTACCTCGTTACCAAAGCGAAGTAATGAAAATATTAAATATTTCATTTCCTCGAATGGAAATCGAACCCAAAACCAAACGCGTTATAGGCGCACGCTTTTTCACTGCGCCACGACTGGCCTCGCTTTTAAATCTAATATTAGTTTAGATTTTGGAAAATAAAATATAAAACAATTATCTCTACTCTCTTATAGGTATGGGGTACTCCGTACCTGTATTAGGTTCTTTAATTATTAAGCATTCAATTTCAACGGTAAACAAGGATTGGAATTTTATTGGAATTTGAATACTTGAGAAGATTAAATTGTTTAGATAAATAATAAACGGCCTGTGCTCGTATCGCAGTAAATGTATAAGTTAGCAAAACATAATATAAGGTGAAATCTTCACGAATGAAAAATTCCTTTTTGTTTTCAGCTCTATTAAAGTTCTTTATTAAAGCTCATGTTTGTACTAAAAAATAAATATAATATCTCTTCTTATAAGAAAAAAGTTCTCTCACGTAAAAGCGTGCTCCTCGTAGCTGACGAAAGCAGGCTCGTTATGACGAGTCACCGTAATAAGCTGGTGTAAAGATAACAAACAATCTTTTGTTTCTCGTTACACTACTAATGACTGCTCCAAAAATTCTGGACACCCATTAAGAAGGGATTTCGAAAAATTTTATCACTGAATGAATGAAATAGGGGACAGAAAGTTTGTATGGTTTTTTGTTTTTTCAAATCGGTGCCGATTTTTATAAAATTTTAAATTTGGACTCTTAAAAATATTTCATTGAACACGTGTTTCATTAGAATTTACCACCTAAACTGAAAATAATTTCATAAACATATTTAATAAATATTCGTTCAGTTGAAGCGGGCAAAACCTGCCAGGTCGGCTAGTATTTAATAACACTACAGCATACTCGTATACTACAGTAAATAGCGCGTTGCTTACAGAGGTGTAAGTTATGCATGTTGCACGTGTGTAGGTACAACATATATGAATTTATAATTGCACTTGCATCCAGGGTAAGCAATCATTGAATAAATAAACAATTCCTCTGAAACCAAAAGGGTGAGTTTTCAATTGTTTAAATATTTAATAGTGTGTTGTTTAATATTCGATACGAACGTCCAATTTATAAAAATATTTGTGAAATTAAAATGGAAAATTAATAGATATTTTAATAGACAGGTTTAAGGTACCGAAATGACTGTCGTGTTCTAATAATAATATCATTTTCAACACAATTTCTATACATTGCAACCTAAAAAAATTCTAGCCAATAAAAAAATTAATCATCATCAATAATTATTTTGTAGTAATCTAAAAAATTCAAGTTATTTATGGATTTTTAAGCTGATAGACTGATTGTAATATAGTATTGATAAAGTTTAACTTGACAACTTTGTCAGCCACCAACAACTGCGAACTTTGAACAATCGAGATAGTAAACGTTTACGTAAACGGAAATTTATAAGAATCTTAAAGATTAAGCGACTAACGCCATCGCGTTATAAAGCATTCTGAGTTTATAAGGATGGCATTAAAAATTCTTATCCTGCTATTATTTTGGTAATCCGAATTAATTCGGTTTTTCTCAATTTTATTGATAAATTTTCTTGATATAGTTTCTTTTGGTTTGATTTAAGCCTACGTAACTGACGATTAACATTTCAAATTAAGAAAATTCCGTTATGTAGGTCAATACAAATAATATATTATATCATCATAAATGTTTAATTAGAAGTATAAAATAAAACACGTTACTATTTTAGTGTAAAATGTCCGCAGTACGTGTGCTCTATAATTTATTATTAAAATGCGTCTCAAGTTTGAGAACAAGTCGGCTTTTGGGTATTTTTACTAGTCAAGTATTTGAACATTATTTTGAAACTTAAGAAAATTATTTTTGGTATTTATGATACCGTAAAATGGGGTGAATACATACATTTATACATTTGAAATAAGAATTTTACAATGTACCATGGCTACATGGCATGGCATAAATATAAAAATAAATATTTATTTTTTATTAATATATTCGTTTCTTTTAAATTAAATTTTATGAAATTTAAAAATATCATTATAAAAAGCATTCCATTTTCGATGAAATCAATAAACTAAAACTATCACTTCGATAATAAAAGTTGAATGAGAATAAAAATTATTTTTAATTAATTCGTAACAATAAAATTTAAATAAAACTATAAATTAAAACAATTTTTGCAAACTTATACAACGGCTGGCTCCTATAATATTCACAGTGTACACAACTCCGTACTAAATTTTGTTCGTAAAGTTGGCAGCATATTGAGCCCAAGCAAAATATTAACTTAGCCAAAGTTCACAGCGATGGTGATTTAACGATACGCTAATGAATTTTCTCTACAACAAGTTACTAACCGATAAGACAGGCGCTGGGCTTCTGTAAATTAGAATATTATCTTGAATAAATTAAGCCTACACGCTTATAATGTTTCTTATTTCAAAAGATTTATTAAATTACAATTTTTTTTATGTAAATACTAAATAACAAAATCATTATGCATTTTGTGGGTTAGAATGTTCATTCGAAAGATAGTTTAAAGATGAGTAGGCGCAGGATCTTGTATACAAAAATGTCTTCTTTTATTTTTAAGATATTTAAAGTAAGGGTCTAGAAAAAATTAAGTACATATGCAAATAATAATTATTATTTAATTAAGTATGTAATTATTATTTAGCTAAGTTCAAACAATCAACACGCAACGCCTCAAAAATTCCATGGAAAGTGGGGACCGAAAATATTAAACCGACATGAACCGACCGAAATGAAAATATTAATAATTATTTCCCCCTAGTAGACATCAAACCTACAACCGTCGCGTACACAGTCATACGCTCGCACTCATCATTTTCATTTTATTGTTATATGTTATTAAATCTCAAAGTGACACCATTCTAAGCACCACACAATTATGCAACAGTAAACTGGCCTATTAATTCCAACTGGACTCCCTGTGGACTAGAAGCCAAGCTCGTAATAGCTAGTTGTAAATTAATGGACGATACTACAACGATGTGTTATCTCAATAAATATTTCCTGGTATTTTATACATTTTCCATTTTCGTTCAACTAGGATTATTAAGTATAAATAAATTTTGTTTTGTCAGAGTTAGTAATGATGAAATGTATACATATTACCTGAGACAAAAGCTATTTTCAAACAGTAATTTAACAAAAAATATGAAGACAAAAAATAAGCACCTAAGAAGAGAGAGGAGATTATAGCATCAGACAAAGGTGTATTAGATTAGATTCGTCAGAATTCAACTCTTATATCACTATAAAACAATTAAGAGTGACTCCAAAATATTGTTTATTTTTTTCACATCAATATTTTATGGCTCTTTCCTGGACTAGTGATGTCGAATTAGGTTATGACCTCATTCACAAGCCTGCAACCTGCACGCCAGTCTTACTATAACAATTTTCAAATTAATGAAATTTACTACACCTAATTACAACAACAAAAGAAAATTAAAACATTTAAAATCTCCTCTGAAATGTGACAAGTACGAGTATATGCCAAATAAAAATATATGGTAATATTTTTTGTCGAAACATTCAACGTCTATATGATTTTAACTCTCTACATATTTAATTGTTTTTATTAGGGAAACTTATATATAATATGTACCATATAAGTTGAGCACTTTAACCATTGTTATAAATATTAAATTGAGAATTTGGTAAAGAGACTCCTATAACTACAGAAAGACATCTTTATGATTTTTCTTTTAACCATTAGATGGCGACGTGGAGATTAGAGGACCAGCTTGCATCAAAAGAATTTTGTGTGCTTATTTGCATTAAGACCATCGTGACGCAATGACACAGTATCTGATCGTAAGTGCAACGGTAGTGGATCCAATTACTACTCTGGGGAATTAATTATTTTCGTTTCTTCTCTCACTCAACTCAATACGCAACTTCTCAAAAATGGGACGGTAAAGGAGTATCCCTACACTTATATATTCAGGATACAGTGTAACACTAAAAAAACATTAATCCATGTTCACATTAAATAAAATAAAAATTGTTATTTACAAGTATTTATAATCTAAATAAAAATTTTACGTTAATAAATTATAGCGACCAAAGGCGAGCTGTTCTATCAATCAACTTTAACCTGTCACCCGGTCGTATGTAACACAGTTAAAATGCCCAAAGGAAAATGCAAGGTCAACAAAGGAGTGGAAGCTTTTACATGCGATTTTTCATCTTCCACTCCTTCCTAAAAATATATTTAATAAAAATTTGAAAACATTCTCATTGTTTACTTCACGTTTAGGCCTTTTACTGTCTCGGAGCATAATAATTAATTAATGAAGTATTATTAAAATGATTTAGGCATATGTGTAGTTCTTACTACAGAACTAGATAATAATAATAATAATAAAGCGCAAGAAATGCTAGAAAGGGTGGAAGTGTTCAATCTGCGTAATAGCAGGGAAAGCCGCTCACGAGCTCCTCGTAATGGTGAAACCAGTGCACACCTCTCTACACCCTTAGCTGACCACGCCAATGTTGCGCCCAAGGCACTACGCCGCTCTAGTGGGAAGCAAGTCACCGTCCGCCAACTATTCAATTTAAGACTATTGTAAAGGCGGACGTCCATTAGTCTAATTCAATAGCCCAGTAGCCAGTTCATCCAAATTTCATTCCATAGTACTCTTAAATCTTAGATTTCCACATTTTCCATAGTTCCTACGCATTAATCGGCGACCATCTCCGGGCAATTACCTGTGGTTACCCAGAGACGGATCCCGGCTGATGCGTTACAGTAAAACATTTATATATTCTCTAAGGTGCCGTCTCCGTGTTGGACCTGTGTCCCCACGCAAGCCTTCCAAAGGACCGGGTTCTTTTGAACCTGTGAAAGATGACAGAAAAACAAAATTATAATAAAAGAATTAGGAAAGAGCTCGGTAATATTTACGTTATCTAATTACTTAGTTGCCTATATATTTATATATGTACACAGTATCTATAGAAGCTTTCTAACAACCACTATCGTATATGGAATTTAATTTTATACGTTGTTATTTTATTGAACATGAATCGCAGAATACCAGATACTTCAGGCTAAAATTTAAATAGTGCATTTGCTCAATTCAATCGTTATCCACACGTCCAAACATATCAATGTTGGTTGCGTTGTGGTACTGCCAACTCTGTAGGTACCGTGTCCTAGTAAGTATATATTATGTAATGGATTCTTTTCAAGTGTAAAATACGTTCACGATGTAGGCTTTACAATATAATCCAATAAGAATCTACATACAAATACAATTGATATCTAGTTATTATATTTTTGTATATTTTGTTCAGATAATATATTATTAGTTAAATGTAATGCATAATGCATTTATAATGCGTTATGCATTTAAGATTCCACAACTCCATTGAATTATAAATTAGCATTTTAATGCCCCTTAAGAGTCAATAATTGTCAAAAACAAGTTAATGTTTTCTGAATACATTACAAATATATATATGTTTTATAATGTATTAATAATACATTATAAATATATTTTATGCGCCAACGATTTTCTTCTTATTTGTTGTTTTTAATATTAATATTTTTATATATCTACAAGTTATTGATGTACCTACGTGTATTGATATTATATAATTAGTCTATGTACGTAATATATATATGATGTAAAATAATATACAATTATTATAACCCATTTGATATCAAGACCGCTATAGCGAAGATGGTCTTGCTGTAGGTAAACGCTATGGCTGTAGCTTAGAACACGAGACAAGGAATAATTTCCATTTTCTCTCTCTCTCTGGCAAGATGACAAATAGCGGGGTTGATTTCCGCCAATCAACCCACCTAATGTCTCAAAAATTGAGGAAAGGATTGTCTTAACACCAAGTGGGCCTTTGTCTTTCCAGCATCATGCGCGTTACAGCGTGAAGCTATAAAAATACACTTGTAAAAAATATTATAAAAGTCATTAAATAAGAAACAGATAGCCTTACATCAAGCATATATAGGTACAGTACAGTCGGCGAGTGATGGCCTCTCTAAAGTTGGGTTTAACATTTTTTTTGTAAATAGGAAAAAAATCAAAAGTAAGAAAAAGTCCTTAAATCAAGTCTGCCCTAAAACAATAGGCGTTTCAAGGCGGCCTTAAGTCGTCGACTGTACTGTAACCCGTAGATAATAAAAGGATAGCTTATTTTTAGGCTATTGTTTAAGTTACTGGACTCTCTATAAGAGATCCGTTCACATAAAAAAAAAACAAATAAATATACAATAACATTATATAAAACTCAATATAGTACGTAAGTAAAAAGCAATAACCATAAAGGCATTTAGTTAAATATTTTTATATTGAAAACCGAACACAAATTTTATAACAGCTTCAAAACAATTAGGACACGAGCGATTCAATGATATACATTAGCATTACATTTTTTTCTAGCAACATTAATTTTATTACAAAATTATTATTTTGTTCTTAAAGCATAGACTAAATATATTAACACTATAATGAAGTAAAATGTAATATAATATTTATTTCAATAGTATTCCACATTTTCATCTCAATATAAAGATGCTGCAAACAAACCAAGCAATAGACAAAACCATAAACTCAACGTGTATGGAATGTCAGAGGAGGGGCAAAGGCAAACCAAATGAATGCGGAATGGAAATGACTGACAATGAGTAATGAACGAGGAATGACAGATTGCGATTGTATACATTCAAAATACCAATCACAATTCGTGACGGACGATCCGCTCGACACCTCATCTTCGAAATTTTATAGTGCTTATAACATTAGAAACTCCAAATAATACAGTGTTGATTGTTACGTCTTGCGAGACGAGATTGACGAGATGTGGGATCCAACACATGTCCAAGTTACAGTGCAACGAGCGAAAGGCTTACTTATTAAAGGCAAAAACGGTACAAATAACTGTTTTGTTACAATCTCTCTGGCCAAAGAAAAATTTCAAACTTCTGTAAAACATAAAGCTACGGAGAATGTCGAATGGTATGAGGAGTGTGATCTCCTAATACCGAGTCAAGGAAATACTGCTGAAATTGTTTTAAAAGTTTACGACGAAGATTTTGTTAAGGATCACTTATTAGGTCAGGTATCGATTCCATTAAAAGACCTCGATGTCTACGAACGACCAAGAAACCGTTGGTATACGTTGCAAGGAAAAGCCGGGAAAGAAAATGATAAAAATAGGGGTGAATTAGAAATCAAAATTAGTTTTACAGTTAAAGAAGGAAATTTAACAGACAGCAAGAAAGAGAAGAACAAGTCAATATCAAGTATTGCTCAAAACGTAGGAGGTAGCCTTATGAGTATAGGAAGCATTGAAAAGAGGAGAGGAATTAAGAAATTAGCAAAAAATTTGGGATCTAAAATGAACCTAACAAGGAAAGACAAAAAAAGTGAGTCATTATCATTAGGTGGCAGTGTTGGTAATCTTCGTAGTTCTGTAATTTCTACTCCAGAAACATCTACTCCCAAGAGGTCATCGGGTGAAGCAGACCCAGGTGTTATAAGTGAAGATGAAGATGAATTTGTGTTTGATGATTTGTCACATAAAAGTTCTGGAAGTTCTCTCAATGTACAAAATTCATTTGCACCCAGAGGTGTTAAATATACACCATCTCCAGTTAATGCATCACTAGAAAATCTAGGTGGTGGAGAATTTTTGCGACGATCTACAAGTAGCACTTTAGCTATTGGGGAAAAATCTGCACCTCTCAAACCTGTTCGCTTAGGTCTTGACATATTCACACCGCCACAACTACCAGTGCAGATTCTTGACAAGGATGATGAATGGTCCCAAAAATTGTATCCCAGAAAATCTATTAGTCAAACTATGATAGACAAAGAAAAATCATCAAGTCTTGAAAGAAATAAGAAATTAGATAGTCCTAGTTCTTTAAAAGAGAAGCCTAGTCCTAAATTTTTCAAAAAATTTGGTAGTAGTAAGCCTAAAAAACTTCTTGAAGAACGAATTATAGTTGGAGAAGAAAACATTGTAGAGGAGGACACCATAAATCCTGCTTTTAATAATATACCTAAGAGTGTGTTACAACAATTTAATGACATGACAAAGGAAGAACTTATTGTCTTGATATATAATTTACAAAAAGATGTAGAATCTGAAAAGAAGAAAAATAAGGATCTCGAAAACTACCTAGATGACTTATTGCTAAGAGTAATGGAGACAACACCAAGGATCCTTCAAAACCCCTATGTTAGAAATAACAGCATGCATATTAGAAACAAGTAAAAGATGTATGTATGTTTACAATGTTGAATATTGTTAAACTTTGTTGAATTTCACTTCATTTTCACATGCGAATGACTTTCAATATCAACAATAATCAATTGCTTTTTCTTAAATTGGAAAATAGTGTCTTTAATTGTGCCTTAATTGTTTACAAAATCTGTGATATCACAGTAGAATCAAATTTAACATGTACAGAATTGATAAAATAGCTTTATCTTATATATCATTGATTAGAAGAAAAAGTAGATTTCCTATATACATACATATCTTCCACATATAACATTAATGCAATACTTTTATATTGTGCCAAATATGACGACAGTATGTTATAGTTATAATTAAAAAACTATTATCTGTCAATATAAATCTATACTGAATTTTGTAATAGAAAAAAAATACTCTTTATTAATACTACTTATTATTATATTAATTACCACTAAAATATATTCTATACACTGTTCTAAATATTTGATGTTAAAGTGCAAACAAATTTTATGTATAGCCTTTGTGCAATAACAAGTTACTGTGTGCATATATCTTATTATATTAAGTATAGAAAGTATGTAATAATATTAATAAATATTAAGTCATTATTAAATTAAAACTTTAGTTGTAAGTATTTAAAATTGTTGTATGAATCATAAATATATGTATGCTGTAACATACTTTCCCAGTTAATAGTCTTAAATGTATGCATAAAGTTAAATTTTTACTTTTTTGGAAATATTTGTTAGTTACATTTTGGTAATTCAAAATTATTGATTTTGCTGTCTGTTTAAATTAGCTTTATATATAAGAAGAAACTATATATTTATAACTAACTAACTATATATTAATAGAAAATATATTCATTTTGCATCAACTATTTATTTAAGTTATTTTATTTTAACATTGAGATACATTAATTTTTGCTAATACTAAAAACTACTTACTCTTAAGCCACTTTAGTGTTATTCTAAATATGTTAAGAGAAAAGTATGTTTAAAAGAAATTTAAAGTATGTTTTACATTATTGTTGTAGAACTACTGTACTGTATTAAGCAATATTGTGTCCATAGAAATTAATAAACTTTTTTTTAATACTTACCATTGATGTTTGATTACATATTTTTAAAATTAGTTACTTTACAAAATTAAATATAGTAAAGTATTATAAGAGGCTTATACATCTGAAAGTAAATGTGAGGGTTGTTGGGTTGATTCACATTCAGGTGAATAAAGTATTTACATCTACAGACTCCAGTAAGACAGCATTATTATCACTTTATTTGTACACCACAACATATTGAACAAACATGGAAATATTTATTTTAAAACCAATATGCAAAAGCATGTTCATTGAATATTGAATACTCTGTAATATCTCAAAAATTGGATAGTGCAAAAGAAATGGATTGTTGTAGCACTAGGTACCTTCTGTCTATTGTACAAAATACAGTGCAAACAAAAAAGAAATAACAGGTGTATTTTTTATAATTAAAAGACAGTAAATATTATTGAATATTTGTATTTAAAATTATAAAAATGTATATAAATATTATTTGTGACGACGGCCCTTCACTGGAACTGACGCAACAGGTGCAGATGCATATGTCTTCTGAGACAGCTTATTCATGTAGTAAATAGTTATAATTGAGAAAATTAAGCTGCAAAAGAAATACAAACACAATAATATTGTATTAAGACCATGATATGAGACCATAAAATAAGATAAATGATCTCCACTCTGCTGTAAAACAAAGTGTAGCAGTGACCACCTTTACAGCACTACTTATCTTTCCTACCTTGCTATACAAGCAAAATACAGCACAAAGCTGTATAAATAAAAATTTAATATCATCAAAAGATGAATAAGGAAAATTCGTTCAATTGTATTTGTAGCAAGAAGGATGTCATCTCAAAGACATGATTTTCCGAAGCCAAAAATGGTATATAATGTACAAAACATGTACATGTACAAAAACCGCAATTATAGGTTTTTTAACCTATAATTTAATACTTGTTTTTATTATTTTCAACCCACTGTGTCCCAGTAATTCAATATTGAAAAACATGTGTTTTCCTCTGCAGCACCCATTATGTATTTTATAATTTCTTTTATACAAGTTATGCAGACAAATAAATATTATTATTATAAACAAGCGATATAATAAACATTAATAAAGACTATCATATTTCTCAAATTATCTCTAACTGTAAATATGATTGTGGGTTTGGTCTCCATTTAGTAGTTATCTTTCCTCATGCAATATATTTAGGTGAAAGTAGGGAATGGAGTGCTCTAGAATACTAGGTTCTCTGCCACTGCATATGCAGGATACAATATGAATATTAATAAAATACATATATAATTGTTACCATGTAGTGAAACAAATCCTGTGAACCATTCCTGATGCAATTGTAGAAATCAGCATTGATATCACTATCTCTGGTAATTTCAATTGGAAATTCTTACCAAATAGTGTTGCTTCTAAATTTCCTATAGCCTGTTTTTTAATTAAGGAATAGTATGTACAGTAAATATTTATGTAGCACATAGTGGAATATATGTTACATTTTTAAGTCTTATAAAATAACATCCATGCTAAACCATTTTTTTGTCTTAATAAAAGGAGATATTTTTTCTGCCTTAATTGTATTTCAAAAGGATACGGTTACAAAGAACATAAACATAATAGAACCCAAATATCCTCCAAATATAATTGTAATTGGCGATCTAATTAAAATTGGTTTGTACATCTGCATTCCAGAAAATATTAACAAGGTTAAAATCGATGATAACACGAAAGACGTGGCACTGTTTACCGCTGAAAATAAAATAAAAACACTTTAGTTCATTGTTTTATATGAAATATGTGTTTTGTATTTTACATACCCATTTTCAAAACAATGATTTCCAGTTAATATAAAAAACTTCTATAATAAAATATGCTGCAAGCCGGTATTTCTAAAACATAAATGTCTGCAACAATAGATAGGGGGCGTTATTTATCATAAGTTGTCAGTTGTCACCGTCAATAAATAATTATCACAGACTAATCAATAGTGGTGTGACCGAAGAGTATTGGGCAGTGGCCGTTCTGAAGTGAGGTCATCTGAAAAGTAAAAAAACTTAAAATGAAGAAATCAATTCAGGGTGGCCGTACTATAAGATTACTATAGATATGTCAACATTCATATACGATTGTTACAACTTCTTTATATTGTCAGCATCCCTGTACGGAAATTTTTACAAATTTCCGCTGCTCAAACATAACTATTTGAAACTACCGTTTGGCAAGAGTAAATACTATTTCCTTAATAAATTCCTAATACTTTTACCTTCCTAAGTGTGGAATAACACTTTAAAATGTAAAAAAAATATTTAACACCATTTTGACTTTGAAATAAAGCAAAGCTTAAAAAATACTTATATTTATTGAAAGGTGATTATTTGATATTTTAAATATTCACTTAGCACATTAGTTAAGAGAATTTAGTGCAAAATGAAGAATATTTGTTATTGGCGGTGGTTAAGCAGTAAAACTGAATACTTCTTCAGTACTATGCATACAGTCTTAGCTTCAATTTTGGAATTTGAATTTAAAACTTTTTCTGTCAAGTATGACATAATTAAGAATATGTATTGGTGTATTATCTACTGTACTTAATTTATAAAAATTATAATTAATTATTTATTATATCATGTATGTTGTATGACATGGATTTAATATTTTAGAAATCTTGCTGAAGCCTACAAAAGTACTTACATGATATTTTTTATAAATGATCAGCGGCAAACAGTCTGCAAGAATACAATATGCATGCTAAATATAATCTGAGAATGTGGAAAATCATAAATAGCAGAAAAATATAGTTGGACATAAACAACATTTGACATTAATATTAAAGATGTATTCGTTATCAACTATTGATCAGTCCTGAAAATATTTACAAAGTGACTACTGATAAGTGTATAATGACGTACGTACTTCATCGTAGTATATTATTTTTAATCTGAAATATCACAAATAAATTAATAATGTTAACTAGAACACGATTCATAAATAACTTATATTTAAAAAATGCCAACGCGCTATTATATCGTACTATTGTAAGTTTTGCTATTCTTTATAAGATTTCATAAACTTTGCCCTTGTTATTATAAAGTTTTAATGAAAATAATAATATATATTTTCGTAATAAAAATTTTTACAGAGTAATCAACCAACAGAATTACGAATTTATGAAGTTGGCCCCAGAGATGGTCTTCAGAATGAGGCAAAATTTGTACCTACTGAAATAAAAATTGAGCTGATACACAAGATTGCTGAAGCAGGTATTAAGGATATTGAATCTGCAAGGTAGGAGAAACGAAAATAAATTGGCAAATATTTCTATAACTTCTTCCAAAATTGGTTTTATTTGTCATTTAACAGTTTTGTCAGTCCTAAATGGGTAAAACAGATGAGTGATGGAAGTGAAGTTATGAAGAATCTTAAAAGAAAACCTGATGTAAATTACCCAGTACTAATACCAAACTTAAAAGGCTATGAAACTGCTGTAAGTTAATAAATATAAATAATTATAACCATTAATACATTTTTAGACCATCATGGTGCAGCAGCACAGCTTTTGACTGTAAATGCCATAGGATTTGTGTGTATGAGTATTTCATATTCTTACTACAGTAACACAAGAGTCTATGAATTTCGCCACTTAACAATTTCTCAAAAATGAGCAGAAAATGGGGAACAGAATGTTTTAACAATAGGTTCGCCCTGCCTTCTCTGCTACAGTGTCTCAGTGCAGTGTTGAGTATTAATTAAAATATTATATATATACAATTTTGATTATTTTACACAGAAACCATGTAATATTGAAGAAATAGCAATATTCCCTGCTGGTTCAGAAGGATTTTCACAAAAGAATTTAAATTGTTCAGTTGAAGAAGGTCTTAGAAGATTTAAATTAGTCGCCAACGAAGCTATCAAAGATGGTATACGAGTTAGAGGATATGTTTCATGTGTTTTAGGATGCCCATATGATGGAGCAATTGTACCTAAGAAAATAGCAAAGGTAAAATAAATAGCATAATTCAATAATTTATTTTACACACTATCCTTTACATAGCTAGAGTAAACTGAAGTAAACTAGTGCTTCGAGGTTAGACACTGTGTTCCCACATATAGAAATTCTGTTAAGTTTCAAGACTTTGTGTGTCGAGCGGATGGAACTCTTACCAGAGTAAAAAAATAAAAAAAATCTCCCGAGTGATTATTGAACTTATAAGCATCGAGTTCACAGTCACCGATGTACTACTATGTGTTCTATCTTAATAACTTGCTTTCTATATAATTTAATTATTCTTTCTATATAATTATTATTAGGGTTCTGTACTTTTAAAGGAAAAAACTCTTATAAGATCACTTTCTTATCTGTCTGTCTGTCTAGACCATATATTCTGATTTACGGCCCTATGATTTCCTGAGTACTATTTGAGGGCAGTCGTGGCACAGGGGCACAAAGTGTGACTGTAAAGTCAGCTGGTTGTCGGTTCAAGCACCACTCCAGGAAAGAAAATATTTATTAAAATTTATATTTCCATTTCTTCGCTCTGATGTTGAGGCAAAAAGCGCGGCGTTGAGTTCCGCCATTCAACACACAATAACTCCAGAATTTTGCAGAAAGTGGGGAATGGAGTGTATTAACACAAGGTTATCTCTGCTTACTCTGCTGTGTGCGGGATACAGCGTGAAGCTGATTTTCTAAATTTATTTTTATAATTAATTATTTTTATTTTAGATAACAGAAGAGTTATTTTCTATGGGTTGCTATGAAGTATCGCTTGGTGACACAATCGGCGTAGGCACCGCTGGCTCAGTACGAAAATTAATAAAGGAAGTAATATGTGTAACTTCACCTGATAAACTAGCTCTTCATTTCCATGACACTTATGGACAGGGATTATCTAATTTACTTGCTGGATTAGAGGTAATTATATATTTGCGATTATTATAGGGTTTCTTTATTTTTCTTTTATTTATTATTTCTGTTTATCACTAATATGTACATGAAAAATTAAATATTGCTTTACACAATACTTAAAATGAGATTTGTGACTATATATATGTACAGCTCCTATACTTATATATCCTGCAATAATTTTAGTTCGCTCATTTCATAATCGAAAGATTTTTTTTTTATATACTGTTTTCTTATTATACTATATTTCACACTGAAAAAGACAAAAAAATTGAAACTAATTAACTAATAATCAATTGTGAGCTTCACGCTGTATCCCGCTTACAGCAGGGTAGGCAGAGGGAACCTAGTGTAAAGACACTCAGTTCCCCATTTTCCGCCGTTGCTAGCTAGCTTTGGTTCTCGTAAATTTTAATAAAGAGTAACTCGAGTTGACATGATAACAAAGATTTATAGCTTGTGAGATAAACCGTAACTTTCTTTAGACATGACCTCTGTTCACAGTTTATTGTCGCCATATTTATTTTACTTTTATTTGCTTATGCACGTACAGATACAGAATAATGATATAATAAATTTCTACTATATTAGAAATTTATTATAACACAATTCTGAGTCAATATAACAATTTGAAGTCTAGTACTATAAAATACCTAAACCAAGAATATGTAATCTAATCATCATATTATTTTATAACATCTTTATTCAATTTTATTCTGATCCGTGTACACAAAAGAAATCAGAACAAAAGATTACTTACCGGAAACGGAAGTTAGGAAGTAAACAACAATCTGACCAATGATTTGTTTGAAAAAGCACCATAAAAAGTGTAAAAACTCTTTGATAAACAACAAGAAAGAAGTTTTTAGCGAAATATTGTGCGTTAAAGAACAATAAATATAACGAACTACACGCTTGAGTTGTTTTAATTTAATTTTTTTTTTTTAAAGAATGTACCGTTAGTATAAAAGAAAATAGGACAACAATTAGTAGATAAGTGCACGGTTTTCGATGTTCATTTTCCTATTAAGGGTTATAATATTAAACAGTAAGGATTTTTTAGAAATCTGCTGCGTATGATGTACATTCATATTAATTCATTATCTTAGCCAAAGCAAGAGCCTTACTCGTCAATGGCTCTGCAAATGCAAACATTATAGGATTTTAGAATAGAAAGATTATTCTAGAATAGAATTCTTTTTTAAGTTACAATTCTGGTATTTTTCCGTATTAGACAGATCCAACAAGAACTTATTGAAAGAAATATCCGGATCGAAGTCTTAACAAAGACACTATGAATTTTCTTATTACTTAATTTTTTTTTTTTTAGATCTAAAAACTAATTAGCCTCCACATTATTAATACACTGAAAAATTGACGACAAAGCAGAAAGACATTTTATAAATAAAAGCATAAATTTTATTTATGCTTTTTGTAACAATGCAAAACAAAAATCCAATATTTAAAAGAACGAATAATTTATATTCAAATGTGCTTATTTACATTTACGTATCTCTATCTATATCTTCTTTATATCGGAGGGTCAACGATATGTTTTATCAAAAACATAAGCTGTGACGGTTGCGTCATTCGTTCAATATAAACACATTATTATAGTTTTATTTAGAGCAATATTTATATAATGCTCAATATAAATATTTTTAACATTTTATCTAAGCTGTTAACTTAATTAAAGGTGAATTTAATAGAATGCATTTTGAACTGCCCGATTGATGCCTGTACCGTTGCAGTGTTGTAAATACTTCAACAACTCGTGATGATAGACTAGATAGAAAATCAATAAGTATGTACCAAATACTTACATCCAGGGAAAACAAATTCCGATATAAAGAGCTAAATTTATATTTTCTTATAATTTTCTTCATAAATATATTGAAAATATAATACAAGAAAAACATATTTTATTAAGAAATATCAATAGATGCGTAAAGATCAATTACAGTTAATTCAATATTACATTTAATTAAGCGGAAAATACAATAATTGTTTACTGTACTTAACTATGCTTATAAATAAGGAAGAATGTTCATTATTGTACTTTTTCACAATATTATAAGTTTAAAACAGCGATAGTGCCAACATGTTGTATTTTGTCGGTTTAATGTATAAACTTGCTAACAGCGTATTAAGCAAATTCTCAGGAAGAAAAAAAGCTTTAAAGAACTATGAGTATGTATATTATCAGAATGATTTTTAATTAAAAAAAGCCAGCTTCACGTATCCCGCACACAGCAGAGTAGGCAGAGGGAACCTGGTGTTAAGACACTCCATTCCCCACTTTCTGCCGAATTCTGGAGGCATTGCGTGTTGAGTTGCAGAACTCGCAATGCCTTCAGAAATAAAAAAATTAAATAAATATTTCATCTCCTCGAGTGGGGATCGAACCCACAACCAGTCGGTTTTACAGTCACACTTTAAGCCTCTGCGCCACGACTGGTCTGTATTCTCTACTATATGAAATAAAATAAAATTTTGTATTCTTTTTACACTTTCGAAAGATATAAAAATAATATAATAAAACGAAAAATTACGTAATTATGAATTATTTTTACGAATAAAAATGGACTTGGCAGGTTTAAACTATAAGCCGACGATTTATGTTTTTCAATAAGTACTTATTTTACTACGCGTTCTACAGAGTACGCAAAAATAACGTAACTACTTCGGCCGCCACTATCCATCATTTTAATATAATATTTATTTATTTAGCAACTACAATTTAGATCAGTTATCAACCAAAAAAACAACGAAGTATCTTTATTATTTCTAGATTTTATTTTATCACATCATATGATAACATTTTTGAACAGTACACAAGATTACATTTTCAAGAATTACTTGATAAAAGTAATAATATATTTAAATGTATTTGACACTTTGTTCGCATGTAAATAGTGAACGGCCACGAAGAACTAAATAGGCAACTACAGAATGCGCGTGTAGTACGTAAGCGCACCCACCCAATGACGTCACGCCGATAAATTTAACCATTCTTGTTTTTACAGTTTGGTATAAGGACTGTCGATTCATCTATCTCTGGACTGGGCGGGTGTCCGTACGCGCGCGGCGCGAGCGGCAACCTCTCTACTGAGGACCTTGTATACTTCCTCTACGGCCTGGGAGTCAATACTAATGTGGACCTCGTCAAACTGATAGAGGCCGGCCGCTACATATCGAACTTCCTGGCGAAGCCCACCGACTCCAAAGTAAACAAAGCTATCGGAGACAGGGTAAAGGATCATCGTGACATCATTAAAATGGCCACGTGCTCAGTTTAAACAAAGACAGTAAACAATGTGATAATTATATGTAAATATGTATAGATGTATGCATAAATAAATTTTATATTCCCATATAATTAGTTTATTTATTTACCTATTAGCCACGATACTTGCCTGCAATATTTTCAGACGTTTCTAAATAACTAGTTAAATTGTAAGTTACAAATTGTACGTAATAGTCATAATCGATGCAACTAAAATATTACTAGCGTTTGTATAAATAACGTGTTATGTCAGCGTGGTCGCAGACACCCAATATACAGGTTTTTATCAATTACGCGGGCCGCGGGGCTGTCGCACTAGTGCGTCGGGCGCGTCGCGGGCAGCTCGCCTTTATATTGAATTGGCCTTATTTACTCAATCCGCTGTTCAAGAGAGGTCGATAAACCCTTCGCTTATTAGCTACTTAGTTTTTACATGTCAGTTCGCATTGAGAGACGGTCCGGGATCGTTTGTGTTTATGGCGATACGCTGACTGACACCCGCAACAATGGTCGAAGTGAAGATAACAGAAGACATAAAGGTTGGCGGCAACAATCCCTGCTTTATTATAGCAGAAGTTGGACAAAATCATCAAGGTGACATTGAAATAGCAAAAAAGTTGATCCGAGCTGCTAAGGTTTGTGATGTTTTATGTATTTGTTGTAAACTCGATTTAAAGGTTAGAAGTGAGTGTTTTGTTGTGACTTGCGACTCGGAAACAAAACAATGTCGGCTGACGCGGACGTCGCGCGCCTCCGCGAACGCCTTGGACGCGTGTTTATGTATTATATACATTTTAGCGGTTCCATTACTAGAATGTTCTTAAAAAATGATGTACCTGTAATATATGTTCAATTCTATTTTTTAATATTTACATAAATCGTTCTGACGAACGATGACATTGCTTTTGTGTCAAAGTGGTCAGAGTAATCTTTAATATCGTGCAGGTACTTGACGTTCAATGAATGACCAACTAAGTCATACATACCACTTTAGTTGAAAATATTCATCCTCTCATACCTATAAGTTAGCCAATTTATGCTACTTAATTAAATATTTTCTAAATATTTTAATCGTGTAGAAAACACGATTACAATATAATTATTAGTTTTTATATACAAACAATTTACAAGTGAACTATAAGAAATTTAAGTTACATTTACTTAATGGAAAATCTTCACATGTTTTAGTATTGGTGCGATAATAACGTACCTCAATGCTTTATGAATGTGATATTCATTATGTTACGAAACAAAAAAATATGAACAAAGAGATATTTTTTAAATGGCGACGTTTCAATATACAATTTTCAGGAAGCCGGCGCGAGCTGCGTTAAATTTCAAAAGACATGCCTCAAAGAAAAGTTCACAAAGAAATATTTGGAACGACCATATAACAGTTCAAACTCTTGGGGTCAAACGTATGGTGATCACAAGAAGCACTTGGAATTTAGTGAGAGCCAATACAGAGAACTTTTCAAATATGCACAAGAAATTGGCATTCTTTTCACCGCTTCAGCAATGGACATGGTGCGTAAACTGACGTAGACCTTAATATTTAGTGATGAATTAATTTATTCCTATACTCAATACTGTGAATGGTCCATTTTAATTTTTTGCTTATCTCTCGACACAGGTTTCTTTTGACTTCTTGGTGAACATAAAAGTGCCGTTTATCAAAATCGGTTCCGGGGATTCAAACAACTTGTTATTCTTGAAATATGCCGCGTCGAAGAACGTCCCTCTAATAATATCGACCGGGATGGTTGACAAGGAAGCAGTAAAAACTATTTATGACATAATATCGGCCAGTCACAAACAATTTTGCTTATTGCACTGCATATCGGCGTATCCCGTGCCTTTTGAAGACTGCAACCTTACTGTATTACAGGACTATAAAAACACATTTGATATCCCTGTAGGGTATTCTGGCCAGGAAGTTGGTACTGCAGTAGCTTTAGGTGCAGTCGCGTTGGGAGCTAAGGTAATCACTCACGAATAATATCATAATTTTAGTTATTAAGATTATATTAGTTTTTGTCATATTTTAATTCTTCATCCTAATAACAATATTTTTTATCAGAAAAAATAAAATATTAGTGCCAATAAAAATGATAAAAAAAAATATTATATAAATCCACAGATTATTCAAAAATTATATATCAATATTCAATCGTTGTGGTAATAAATGTTAATTACCGTCTAACTGAAATATAACTGACAATGTAACTGACAAAATGTATTAGATTTATATGTATTGTTATTAATCATTTTTATTTTAATGTTTTTGTCGATTTGTTCTTGAAGTAAATTGAATTTTTTGTCCATAT
This sequence comes from Heliconius aoede, assembly GCA_037355905.1. Lineage (NCBI taxonomy): Eukaryota > Metazoa > Arthropoda > Insecta > Lepidoptera > Nymphalidae > Heliconius > Heliconius aoede. The sequence continues at coordinate 1,232,153 of JBAIZZ010000157.1, forward strand.
ATTGTTTTCAGGTATTAGAGAAGCATATAACATTGGATAAAACTATGAAAGGAACAGATCATGTTTGTTCTTTGACTCCTTTGGAATTCAAGCTGCTTGTGAGAGACGTAAGAGTGATCGAGGCCTCCCTTGGAACTCCCATTAAGAAAGTCGTAACTTCAGGTAAATCAATAAATAATTATTTCTTAATATTAATGATGGTAATAATTTTTATCGGGGATATGCGTATACCCCCTTTTTTGTTGCTATATTATAATAAATATTTTTACGGTAGATTACCATTTTACATCGTTGTTACGAACTATATAATTTAAAAAATATATTGTCTGTATATCTTTGCATTTTTCGGTAGGTGAGATATTAGAAAACATTTTATGAAAAAATAATTCTGTTTCAGAAATCCCATGCATTGACAAATTACAAAAGTCCTTGGTGATGGGTTGTACGAAAAACAAAGGGGAAATCTTATATCCTGGCGATGTGAAAATAAAGGTTGCTGAACCTAAGGGACTGAATGCTTTGCACTTCGAGAAGGTTATTTACAAAACTCTGGTATATGACAAAAAAGAAGATGAACCTTTAAACGAAGGCGACTTTTGCTAAATAAACGTGCATTAAGATATAGACAATAAATGGACACAAAATATTCTTAATATATTAACATTAAATTAATTCCACGCATATACGTATTCGATTTCGATATTTTCTTCAACACCGTTTGATTATAATTAACTCTTAACGTGATTTACTCCAAGTTGTCAAGTTTTCTTTTTACTTTGAATTGAATGAAACGGCATAACAAACACATTTATCTGATAAATGTAATCAAATCTATTTTTATCAGATTGTGATGGAGGTGGGTATTCAATGTTTTTTTAATTTAGTTCATTGACAAATTGTAATTTTAATAACATAAACTGAAAGGAATCATATAATAAAATTGTATACTATTCTATAAAAGATAATTTTAAGAACTAAAAATGTTATTGTAAAAGTAATATGTTTGTAAATTTATAACGTTATTGATATAAAATTTATCTTAATATATATTTTGTAAACAAAATACATAATAAGATAAAGAATAATTTTTATTCTTCTATTGTACGTTTTTAAGATGAGTAAAGATATGACATAAATGGGTAAACATTCGAATTTATGTATTATAAGTCTGAAAAGTCTTAATAAAATCGTAACATGCCTTATTTTCAGAAGTGTCGTTTTTATTTCCACCATAAATAAGTTCAAAGTACAGCTGAACCACCATTAATTAATTTGAATTTCAATATTTAAATATCGTAAATTTTTTATTCCGAATAATCTCAAAAACTATATTAGTTTATTAATACACATATTGGTTTCTAAATAATTCGATGGAATTATAATCCGTGGGTGTAGCTGTTGGCAGCGATCAACGTAAATATTATCAGAAGGAGTCTCTGTGGGCTGTATATAATGTACCTACTACCTACTTTGCAGAAATTATTAACAGAAATTTCCATTTTCACAGTTGTTGACGTCAACGGTCATTCACGACGAAGTGACGTGTTCAAGTATTGTGACGCTATTTAAATTTTAAAGTGCTATCAAATTCGGCAGAAGCCATCGAGAATTGGCCAATTATTGTACTAAAGTGGCCGTCGGCCCACGAGTGAGCACCAAGGACCATTTGATTGACGTTAGTTTTATTTTTATTGAGACTGAGATCGGGAAATCTGCGCGGGCGTTCGTAGTCGTACATACTTGAAGCAAAATACGACTTAATATTTGGCTTCATTGTGTATCGAACAATTAAGTTGTAGCTATTAATATATACTGAACGTATTATTATTTTATATTAATATATTGCCATTCAATTAATTAAAAAAAAATGCCTATTAACTTTAACAGCTATATCGAATTCGTAGGTTTTTAAAACGCTGACGACGCATTGGTTATGATGACGGCCACGTCCTATTTGTACCTGTACCCGGGGGAAGTTGGGTCACACGGTATATAGGAGTGGCGCAGGCGAGCTTTGGCAAGGTGCCCACGCCGCCGCCAGTCCCCGGAGTGCCGGCTCGACTACCGCCTGCGCCGCGCGAACGAACATCCCGCCTCCAGTGCATCCACTAATTATCCCATTATAATTTAACGTCCACGACGGTTCCGATATCTTATTTTACTCATAAAACAGATTATTTAAGAGACTGTAAACTTTTCGTGCTTCGTTTACCCTGCAGCTTTCGTCGATTATCGATATAGGTCGCCCGGTCCGAACAGAGCAGCAAGATATTTTTATGGTCGGCGTGCGGTGCATACTTACGAGCTCCTTGATCACGTTGCTAGTTTCATGAATTATTATTTATAGCGTAGAACCGTAAACTTATTCCATAAACAATACTGGATAGTGTGCTTAGCGCGCACAATATTGGCCTTTTCGGACTAAATTTATGATGATGATAAGCTGATACGTGTTAAAATTGATGTCGTAATATTGGCATTTAGGGTGACATCGTTGGCATTTGTGATTTGTATTTTATAGTGGTGAGTGTGGACTTTAAAAATGCATCATTTGTATCCATTGGCGAAGGGCGATCCGCTGTGCCCGCTGGGCTTCCATCCGCAAGTTCGGTGGCCCACACGCTGCAAACGTTGCTTTCGCGACTACAAGGAACACGGTGGGCGGAAAAAAGAAGACGACTTCACAGTATCTACGCCAACTCTCTCCACTTGGAACTCGCCATCATCACGGTGGGTTAAAAAACAACTAGCAATATATATCTCAAGTTGAGCGAACTTAGGCAGTTTGAAATTAAAGGATATAGACTGTTACCTATCTACGTCAAATTATGACAATCGAGTTGGATTTTATGACACTTTCGTTAATTGGGGGGGGGGGGGGGACTTTTGACTACAGCTTCTATATTTATTAACACATATTTTCTTCTATCCCTCGTAAAATCATGGGCATATTTGAGATCATTTAGTTAATGTATACAGCATAAATATGTGATTTGTCAACAATTATACAACTTGACGATGCTCTGTGTAACGAGGCACAGCGTGGCGTTGAGTTCCGCCATACGTCAAGCAATGCCTCCAGAATTCGGCAGAATTTGGGAACGTAGTTTATTAACACTAGGTTCCCTCGACCTTCCATGTTATCTAGCAGCTAGCCTCACATATTTTTTTGTTTATGCATTTTAACTCGCCCTGCCTCTTTAAATTAATATCTACGTAAAAAAACTATTCTCAAAACGTATTCAAACATTCATGAATAAAACAGATAACAAAACAGTGCTGAAATCATAAAAATGATCGTGGCAGCATTCCAAATTACTAACCATTCGCATTCCCCTACAAATGCTGACCGATTGACGCAATGAACTACAAAACCATATTAAATATGTCGGCGTTTAGAAATCGCCAATTTGTTAAAGGTGGAGTTAAAGATCTTTCTAATTATATCATTTGTAATCTTTAAAAATATAAACTTAAAATAAATATTTCATTTCCTCAAGTGGGAATCGGATTCGCAACCAGTCGATTTTACAGTCACACTTTGTGCCTCTGCGCCATGACTGGCCTCACCTACTTATAGGTGTGTTAAATTTCTATAACTATACAGCTATACTGAAATTATTAGAAATAATGAAATCTATAGCAAGTAACAATTATAACACCCTTGTTACAGTGCGCACTAAAAATATAATAAATAAATAGTTTTCGTCGACAATGACCTAAATTTTGTAGTTTAAAGAAAACTAGACCACCGTCATTATCATTAAGTGTGGACCAATGGAAGCATTCGTAGCAAACATCTAGATCATTTAGACGATATTTCGTTTTTAATTTATTATACGTAAAATGTTAATATAAAATAGTTATGATACGACTGCTAGTGTGCTAATTTTATTTATTTATTTATGTACGAGGTCATTATTTATTTTTGTTATTCTTAATAAATACGCTACGTTTAACGTGTACACATAGGAAATTAACTTTCTACAACCCATTTTAGTCTAAATAATTTAAGTTCTATTATTATTGAATTTGAATTTATTATAGTATAGCTCAGTTACAATGTATCTTGTTATTATATGTCATATAAAAATTGTTCCAAGTCTAGAATAGTATAGAATCATATATAATAGTCTAGAATCTCATTTGAAACAATTACTTATTTTTAATTGTTACTTTCACTTCGTTGTCCATCTGTTCGTCTATCAAGAATATTTATCTCGGGATAATGGAAATTTATCAAGCTGAAATTAATATGAAATAGTCAGATCTACAATCTCTTAGAACGCAGAGAAAATCAAGGCAGAGAAAATAAAATATGAAGGTAGTCGGGTAATCGAAGCCTGTTATGATACTGTACTATTATGAAATTTGACATGAAGTGAAAATTTATGGTACAAATAAAAGAAAAATTCTAAAAAGTGAAAACTTATAGGTATTTCATAGAAAAAAAACAAACTTATAATTGTAGTTAATTTCATACAAAATGAGCGCATACCATCGCAAACTTAACTTTGTTAGGTTGTAAAAGTTTTACTTTATGTTGACCTACAAATTTGAAATTGATACGTAATCCTCAGTCGGAGAGTGTGACTTGCACTTGACCGGTTTTTTTTATAATTAACCAATTTGAGTATAATATAGGAATTATGTGCAATACTATTTCCATTTCATCTGTTCAGAAAATATGCATTATATTGATCTAAATAACATTAAACTAGAATAGGTCTGACATTTACTTACAAAGTTTAAGGACCTAATAAAACGATTAGTTGTAAAGTTATAAACACGGTAAGCACAAGTGGGGTTGAAATGTTAAATTACACGAATAGCTCCTATGTCATATTAAGTTTTATATAATAATATATCAAATTCAAAAACCTTAATAAACTATCTAAAATTCAGAATTACTGCAGATAATGTATATTGTAGTGTCTTGAACATTTGGTAACTGTCATATAAATCGCTATGTTAGAAAATTACTGGTTAAATTAAGACATTATAATTAATTCAGTCTAGAACTAGAATCATAAATTAGAAGGGGGATTCATTAAACTGTTTAGATGTTGGCGAAATTATAGCTTCGGTTATATGTACTAATTTACGTTGTAGAAACTGTATTTTTGTTAGTAACTAATTAACCTAAATTAATATTATTAATTATTGTCGTTGAGGCCGGCGCTTGTGGCGCAGTGGAAACAAAGCGTGATAAACTCGAGCTCACATTTGAGCTTTTAAAAGTTTATAAAATATAAATTTAAATAAATAATTCATTCCCTCGTGTAGGGTTAGAAACAAAAAGCCTCGTGTTACAGTCACTCTTTGAATTTCTCCTTACGCTTGAATATATATGTTACTCGTATGTAATATAAATGACACAGTAACTTTTTTATACGGCGTCGGAAATTCTAGGAGAATAGGTGGGTAAATCGAACTTGCCCATCGAGGGTTTCGATCTAAATTCAGAATGTAGGTCGACGGGAAGTGCAATTTATAAAAGTTTACAAATTGTTTCTTGCGATATCCCATACATAGCAGTGTTCACATTGAGTCACTTTCTGTGACTGTGCCACTAACACGAAATGTGGGGAACGAAAGTGTTTAAATGGTAACGTAAAATGTGTTTTACCATAAGGTATCTAAATATATATATATATAAAAGTGGATACAAAAAAAAATATGAATATAATGTAAGCAATGACTATGTTAAAGGGGTCGTGACGAAGATAATGGTGCAGAAGCGGAGAAGTCAACACGTGGTTGGGCTTCTAGTTCGAATCTCAGCACTATAGAGCCTCCCAAGAAAGATGTTCTCTCCACGGGTATGTTTTTTATTATATCTCTCGATGAGTAAGGGCAGAGTGGTAAACTCTGAAGTTTAAGTTTCAGTTTGTCAGTTATGTGGATATATTTATTGACTGGCGACGTGACTCTACCACACGTACTTTAGTCGCCTCTTACGACACCGACAGTACCAGGGTGATCCTATTCTAAGCCGGGATCACACAGCTAAATATCTATCTCGCATATCTATCTGTGTGAATCCCATATATCGAGCTTTGTATTTAGAAAAACAATTTTGTACTTTAAAACTTTGTATATAAAATAATGTAAAATAAAAAAACAAAATAATGTAAACCATTTCTAGCACTTGCATAATGTCAAGACATCTTTTTCATACGTCCGACATATATTTTCTTTCTGTGAACTGCATTCATGTTTTAATTATACTAAGAAAGTATAATATATTTATAATGCAAAAAATGTGGAATCAATTGAAGTTTTTCACATAGTAATGTTTCATTACTATATCACCGTAACATAATAATTCTGGGCTTATATGTGAAGTTGTGTTTGAAAAAATACAATTATATGTTTTGTCGATAAAAACGAAGTTTCGAATAATATAATATTATGTTGTCACTTAAAACTATTGACAGGTTTTAGCAAAACCTTGTCGTGGACGTCGACGCCTGACTTGGGGGCCAACGAAAACGACACAACAACTGCCGTCACAGTCAGCCTCAAGTTACCTAAGCGCAGATCCACTGGACCTTTACCTCCTATAGACACTGGACAGAATACGTCACAGAATACAGGTAACCTTTCCAAAATGAAGAAACTGAAATTTATGTGAAAAAACAAAAATGTCCCACACCTTATTTAAACTATTAATTTAGTTCTAAACATTAGTTCATTTTGCAAGTAATCCCTACTAATCGTTTGTAAAATAAATTATAATAATAATTTATAATATTTTTATTTGTCTATTATATAATATTATATGAATTTATCTATTTGCATACTGATAGTGATATTTTTGTACAACTATCGATAAGTAAGCTAATATTATTTGAATAGAATCCTTTTGTAAAAATTTACTACGTTACCTATAGAAACAGTGACAGTGCGTCGACCATCTCCGTCTCCTCCGCCAACTACGACAGCACAAATCACGATCAACAAAAATGACTCGCTGGCAGAACGAGTGCGAAAGGTAACTGAATATACAAATAAGTAGCTTATATCAAAAGTAAAATAATTAAGTTAATTCATGTGAAATCAAAAACGTTCACATCTCTAATGCTTACTAGGTAATTTATTTATCTCATATAAAATAAGACTACTTTAAGTGAAGCCATTGAATATCACATTATCTCCAATCTCGATTCTGGATTCTAAATTGAGCTTATTTCAACTTTGTTGTGATGCAGAAAATAGCAGAAACGTCTTTTGGTAGAGCAATAGACAGCAACATTACTATTCGTAGTTTTATGAATTATTATGTTTACTTTATATAAATACGTTATTTAATATAACATACGCTATGTAATCTAAAAAAAATATTAATATATATTATAAATATGTTCATAATTCTTGCACCAGTATTTATAATATTATAACATATTTAAGTTTATGTTATTGTGTTGTACAGTTGTCTTATCATTGAAGTAAATTATACTTAATATTAATGATCAAACTATACCTACCTATACTTTTCACTGTCCAAATTTCACATTACTACTGTCAACGGGTACAGCTGTGCGTGCGTCTTACCTCGGTCAGTGGGATCAACAGTGACATCTCCTTTTATATATTTAGAGGGTGCGCTTAAGTAGTTGCTTAAATGCTTCAGTTTATTTTTTATTTTAGATGCAATTAATGAAAGCAAAAAATAGTTTTGACAAGGAATCAAGTGTAGAAAAAGAGAGAGAAAGAAGAAGTACGTCAAAAAGTAAAGAAGAGGAAAAATCGGTTCGACATAAAGAAGAAAAAAGTTATATTAAAGAGGACGTGAACTTTATGATGCAAGTAAGTTAACCATTCTGGGATAACTATATACTAATGTTGACTTATAATATATATTTTCACTATTAAATTTTAAAATATTTATCAAGGTGAAGAGCACCCGTAATAGTACCATAGCCAAACCCCCCATCCGCGGCGGCCCCACTCGCGAAAAAGAAGAAACATCTGACGACGAAGGAAGCAATGCGGGCACTGTTACCACTGACACGGAAACTACGCTTATAGATCCAAATATTAAAGACTATCAGGTATTTTTTCTACGTTAATAGAAGATTAATCTAATTTTAAATTATAAAATTTATCTAAAATATGCTCTTAAAATATAATAGATTTTATTGTTCCAACAAACATACAAAGTAAAATATTATAGCAGATTTTTTTTTCTCACTTACTAACAATCAGACAGAATAAAAGCCTACGCTCGCTTTTGGTATAGCGTTATAACTTACAACGCAATGTAGGAACAGATTTCTGTTCCGGATACAGATTGTTTAAACTATTTACTATAGAAATTTAAATGTATGGTAAAGCTGAATACTCTGTTCAAAAATAATTGGAAAGTATAAATTGTGGAGTAAATGCAGAAGAGGTTCATTAAAAGAGCAAACGTTAAAAGACACACACATAAAAATAACTATTTCTCACTTGACAATTAATAAATAATTCAATTTTCAGGACCAAATAGATAATTTAAAACAAGAAAATGATCTACTTAAAAAACGATGTGAACGAGTAGAAAAAGAAAAGAGTGATATTTTACTAAGGCGTTTGGCAAATATTGATACAACAAACAAGTATTCAAGTGGAAGATCTTCAGAAGTTCTCAAACTGCAGCAGAAAGTGAATGATCTCACTGCACAAAATGAGGATTTGAAAGATGAGAAAAAACATCTTAACTTAAGAATTAGAGAAATAGAAGCTGACCTTGAAGTAAGATTTTTTTCAAATTTGACAAAGCTTTTATAAATTATTCATAAGTTAACCTGTTTATTGTTTACTTATTCTGTGGGGAACAGTGTCTTAACACTAGGTTCCTTCTGCCTACCCTGCTGTATGCGTGTTACAGCGTGAAGCTGATTTGTTTTAATTAATTTATTTATTTTTGATATTTTTATATGATAATGATGATGATATTTTGATTATAGTCACGACCATCAGTTGAAGCACAAACACGCCAAATAGAACAATTACGATCAAAATTATTAGCAGCAGAAACTCTTTGTGAAGAGTTAATGGATGAAAATGAAGATATGAAAAAAGAGCTAAGAGATCTTGAGGAGGAAATAGAGGAAATGCAGGATAATTTCAGGTTAATTAAATTATATACTTTTTTTCAAATGTAACTGAAATCAATACCTGCTATAAAAAAATAAATAAATTTTCAGGGAGGACCAAGCAGATGAGTACTCTTCTTTAAGAAGAGAACTAGAACAGACTATTAAGAACTGCAGAGTACTGTCTTTTAAATTAAAGAAAACTGAACGTAAAAACCAACAACTTGAACAAGAGAAACTTGATCAGGAGAAAAAATTGTTGGAAGTGAGTTTGTATACTATGTATTATACATTAATAAAATTTGTCATTGACATTCAAACTGACAATTAAACAATTATAATTCCAAAATGTACGCAAATTATTAAAATCATTGTGGCACAGTAAGGCAATATTGAGTAAAAATCGATAGTTTTTGGTTAGATCCCGCAAGAGGGGCCATATACTATATATTAAACAAAATATAATATTTATATTAATTATATAGTAATTGTTGATGTCGTCGTAGCGCAGTATCACATGAGTGAAAAATATGACGGTTGTAGGATGCGGGATACAGCGTGAAGCTAAAAAAAAATATTTAATTCTAGATAGTAGGTGGGGCTGAGGGTCTACAGCGTGAAAACCGGATAAAAGAACTCGAGCAGGAAATTGCACGATCTAATGAAGTTGCGTTGCGCTTACAAAGGGAGTTGTCTGAAGCAAATACTAAATTGTCTGCTGCGTCAGGTGCACCGGCCAATGTCAAGAAGCAGACCCAGTTGACGGATGGAGTAAGATAATTACTACAAATATCTCTTCTTTTAAATTGATTTTATATAGGTGTGACTGTAAACGCGATGAATTTTGGTTCGATCTCATCTCGGTGAATAATTTTTTCCTTCGCTCTCTGGTAGACAAAGTGTGGCATTGTCTAAATATTGAATATCAATAATGTGCTTTTACTGTCAAAAAAGAAGCGTTCTTTTTGCCTACACTTATGTAGGACGAGTCGTGTAAAAATACAAAACAAAAAAATATTTAAAATATACAAACATATATAAATATATTTTTTTAACGTTCAAACTACCCTAATCAGAAGGTGTCGCGGTCATCGCTCACGCGCGGCGGCAGCCAAGAAGACCCCGCTCAATTGTTGCGGGATTTGCAAGATTCACTAGAACGTGAAGCTGATTTAAGGGAGCAATTACGCAATGCAGAAGAAGAGGTATGATGACGACTTTACTTGACGTGGTTTTATTATTTAAATAGACAGACATTTCAGCTTTAGACGTACTATAAAACTTATGAATGTAAAACTAAATTAAAGAACGAGAACTAATGAATAGTAAACGAATAACAAAAACTTTTCGAAAAAAAATTGTTCTCACATTTGAATCAAACTACGTAAAAATCTAAGTTTTATAGGTATTCCAGCATGTTATTAATTCATAGAATTAGTAAAAAAATATTTTTTTTACCTATTTCAATGCTAAATTATATTTAATTCAGAATAATCACTTAAATTAATTTTGAGAAATAATTCATCGGTTTCTCACACTTTCCGCTGTGTAACAATCACCTAATTTAATAATTTCCTTAATTTCATATGAAGTAATTCTTTAATAGCATAGGTTAAGCCACAGTCAATTGGCCTGTTGCCAATATTTGTATGAGTCAACAGACTTTCTGTCTTCATAAATAAATGTATCGTTTTATTTACGTACTCAAATTATTGTTAAGTTGTAAGCTCAGGTTTAATCTCTAAACAGGCTAGTCGATATCGAGAACGCTTCGGAGGCAAACACAGCTCTCTAGCGCCAAAACGTCCTCAGCCTTCTTCGCTTCACCTTGCTTCCAGCCTTGCTGCCAATGAAGATGAAAATTTACATATTAAACGAATCCTCGAAATGCAGTATAGCTTAGAAAATAAATTATCCTCTTTAGATATCAGTAACTTATGCATTGGCGTAAATCAGATAGTTCAGATTCCACAAGATGTAGTTGATTACTTTTCTGTTGGTTGTCAAACTGATATTATATTGTATCATGACGTAGCAAGTGATACTAGAAAAGTAACGCTAGATTCTTGCATACAAATTGATATAGAAATATCATCGTTAGATATGTATAGCCAAACAGATAATGTTTTTATGAAAAACAAATCTATTCAAACAGAAAACCTATTAAGTAACTCACATTCGCAAACCGAAAAATCAAAGATCGCTAGCACTGCTGTGCAAGCATCACCTATAAACTTTTGTGACGTATCTCTTCAAACGATCACCTCCAACTCTTTGCAAACTCAAACAGACGAAACAATCTCTGATGATAAAAATACGTTGACTGAAGCATTTGCTGAAACTTATTTTGATAGAAAAATTTCTATAGATAATATTAATGCGTCTGAAAAATCTAGAGAAAAATCTGTGAGTCCCCCTTTATCATCTGACAAAAATGCATCGTGCTCAATAAGTAGAATACAATTTCCATTTGCGTTATTCAACCCGTTGGCAGCAAGGGTATCTATTGTAGGTATATATTTGTAATTTTAATGAAACCATAACGAATGTCCTTAGAAGTTGTTTCTGTGTGTAACAATAACCAAAACCTCTTCACTCTAGCTTAGAAATTGTACATCATTGTTAGTTAATAATAAACTAACGAATATTTTCAGGCAAATAACTTGCGTAAAACTGCATCAAGAGTTGAGGATGACAATGAGTCCTTACTTCTACAGCTGAAGAAAATGGCTACCAAGGCCAGAAGTACGTCAAATTATAATTGAGAATTGTCAGTTTGTGTATCCTGAATCCCAATTAAGTATTCCTCCTTGCATCACCTGTCTAATATTAAATCATTACCATAATTGTGATCCTTAACTGCCTACAGGATGCCTATTCTTGTGGACCTGCAACTCTTCGACGTTGTTACTAACTCGCTTTCGCCTATAGGGACTTCCTTTAAGTCTACGTAGCAAGCAAATCAATCAATACCGGCGTATTTTACTGAGGTAGCCATTTTCTACAGTTCAGTTTTAGACCTGAATACAGTTTAAATGTTAATAGCCTACGTTTGCATTTATTTTTCAATTTATAATATAACTAATTTATCCTAACATTTATTTTTATTCATACCTATGTAACACTATCATTGCACTTTACTAAAGTATATATATATTTTTTTGTACCATTTTAGATTCACAATCATTTTCTATAATATATACGTATTGTCACAGGCCGAAAACTATCACCTTCTCCTCCCGCAAACCGTTTGGCTATCGAAGCTCCCAATGAAAAGGATGAAGGTATTTCAGATGAAGAAGATCCAGCTGAATTAAGAATTTTACTAGAACTTAATGAACAGGTTAAGAACGTTAATACTATTTAAAATATATATGTGCAATACATAAATTATTTATTTTACACAGGTTCTAATTATGTTATAATGTTTTCTTACTTCTAGGAAGCAGCTGTATTAAGAAAAAAAGTGGAAGATTTAGAACAAGATAGAGAATCTTTAAAGAAACAAGTTAAAGAATTAACAGATAAAATTGCTCTTACTAAGACTAAACCAAACACTATATCTACTGTAACTTTGCGAAGAACGACACCAAAAGGAAACTTGGCAGAAGAAAAAGTGAAAGTAAATAAATTTGTTTTATAAAGTTCAGCGCATACCTTTGTTAAAACCTTCTAAAATAGTGTTTCTATGACAATTAATATGACTTATTCAAAACAGGTTCTTGAAGATGAAATAGCTGAATTGAGAAAGAAATTAATAGAAAAGGAAAGAGACTGCGAAAGATTACACGCGGAGCTAAGTCTCACGCAGAAGAAACCTAAAGCTTCACTAATAAAGAGCAAGTCGGTGTTACGAGTATTCACAAAATATTTATATATACAATATATTTAAATATTAATTAAGCCGTTAATTTTTTTTTTATTTTAAATACTAATATCAAGTAATATGCCTAATGGAACGGTATTAAATATCTCCAGGTCTTTGGATGCAACAAGTGATCAACAAAATGTAGACTTAAAACGCCAACTCCAGGTCATAGAGCAAGAAGCTAGCGTTTTAAGAGCAAAAACACAATGCTTGGAATCCGATAATGAGAAATTACAAGCTGAAAACAAAAAACTTCAGGTATTATACGCTCACATTCTGACCCTGTAGGTAGCGAGACTTTCATATGTTGTGTATTATATTTTCATATATCCTAGTTAGTCGATGAACAGCCTGTTCTCCTTATTAATCGATCGTTTAAGTAATTGCCTGAATTTAATTTACTATGATACTGAAGTGAACTTTAGAAATCCATAAGAGACACAATAGACTCTTACTTTTTGAGGATCACCTTAAAAAAATTATGATTGCCTAATAATTAATAAACATTTAAGTGACAGCCTTTGTGGCGCAGTGGCATAAGGGTGCCGCACGCAAACACGACGGAAGTGGGTTCGATTCCCACTCGAGGAAGTGAAATATTTCTTTACGTTTATATTTCTATTTTTCTTCGCTCTGGTGTCGAGGCAAAACGCGGCGTTGAGTTTTGCCACTCAACACGCAATGCCTCCATTCGGCAGAAAGTGGCGAACAGAATATCTTAACACCGAGGTTCTCTCTGCCTACCCTGCTGTGTGAGCGATACAGCGTGAAGCTGAAAAAATAAATGACATACAGAGTAATAGGTCATCATTTATTATTAGATTAAGCACGAATTGAAATGTTATTTATTGACACAAGCTATTTGCTTTTATTTCTATTTGGTTTAATTGAATATCATTAAAATCGCTAGTTGGTTTTAACAAATATAAACAATCTTTCATTTAATTCATTATTATTCGTAGTTATTGAAGAATGCAAAAACATTAAAGACTGATAAATCTATAGACCTCAATACCTCCAAAATAACCCAATTAGAAACCGAACTGAAAGAGGCATTAGCAAAAATTAAAGACATGGAAAATACTAAAGAAGAAAAGTCCGAAAAAAAAGTTCGCTTCGGTGAATTAACTAAAAAAGATTCAGATGTTCTTAAACTAAAACAAGAAGAATTGGATAAATTAAAATTAAATCTCAATAAGGTAAAAAAATAAAATAAGTAATACATAAATAATGATAAACTAAGTCTTTACAAAAAAATGTTTCCACTAATTACATCATATTATACTTTTCTTCTATTCAGGTGGAAAAAGAAAAGGTCAAGTTACAAACAACATTAAACGAATTAAAAGAAGATGCTATTAAATCATTTAAGCCTAGAGTACAAAAAAAATTGACTGACATAACAACTAAGTTGCAGATGAAAAAGATGGTAGAAGAACTAGAAAATGAAATTGGTAAATTAACTAATTAACGATATAAATTACATTCATTTAAATTAAAGCAAATGTGTTCAGAGCTTTTTAAAAACAAACTATTTTTAACAGGTGAAATGTATGTTATAATGAAGAATGCTGGAGTAACATCTCAAGAAATAAAATCTAAAGGACAGTTAGAAAAAGATATTGAAAATGCAAAATCTAAATTAACTAAAACTGAGACTGATCATACTAACGAGAAAAATCGTTTACAAAGTGAAATAGCTAAATTAAAAGATATTAACGGCAAACTAGAAACTGAAAAGAAAACAATAGTAGATAAGTGTAAAACATTGGAAACAGATAGTAATAATGCAATAAGCGAATGTAAAACACTCAAAGAAGAAAAGAAAAATTTAGAAGCTCAAATAGTAAAGCTTAATTCTGACATAAGTAAGACAATTTTAAATTATACTATATAGTGCATACTTTGATTTTCATAGTGTGTATTTATATTTGACTGTAATGACTTATATTACTTTTTTACAGAAAGAAATAGTACACAGCAAACAGCTATGTCTGACTGCATGAAAAAAATTGAAGATTTAAAAAAAGAGATGGACTCCAAAGATAAAGAAATAGACAAATTGAAAAAACAAATAGAAAATATTAATAAGTTAGAACAAGACAAAAATAAATTGCTCAAAGAAGTACGACTGGAATATATATTATTTGTTTAAATATGTATGTGTATGTAACAGTATTTACATTGTACTAACGAAGCATGTTCACTGTATTTCAGGTTGGAGATAAGGCTAAGAAATTAATTGAATTTGAGAAAAAATTAAAAGAAACAGAAGATAAATGCAAGCGAACAGAAAAATTATTAACTACTCGTAAAGATCGTGTGGCAAAATTAGAAAAACAGGTAAAAAATAATTTTATTGTTATGTAATGCACACAATAATTAGTTCTCAAGAAAACTGTGTTGTTCCAAATATATATTATTTTCCTAATAAATTAAAGTATAATGACACAAAACAGTGCATAAGAAAACGAATTCGTTTAATAAATATAAACGTAAAAAAAAGTATAAAAGTAAAAAAACAAATAAAAAATTTAAATCACTGAATACGGAATGTAAAATTATGTACCTTTTTTTAAGAAAACGTAGATTGATTTTTAAATATTTTTCTGTGTGGAACGGGTTCCGGATTGGTAAGCTTTTTCTACAAGTATAGAAAAAGCTTACCAATTTATATTTTTTATTTAAATTTTGTCAATTTCCATCATATTATGTAATTTAGCTTCAAAATAAAAATATTTTTCATAGCTATTGACTTGAAAAATCATGTAATAATAATTTTCTTGCATATTAGCTATCAGAAGAAAAAGAACAATCAGAAGCACTAGCAACAGCTAAAAGAAGAATATCTGTTGATCTCACAACAGAAAAAGATGAAATCCAAACAAAATTATTTAAAACTGAGAGTAAACTGATTAATTTAGAAACTGATATGAAAGAATTGAAATTAGAATATGAGAATAAAATAACAAATTTGGAATCCAGTATATCTGCAAAAGATATTCATATAAAACAACTGGTATATTCTGATTTGAATCCCCAGTCCCAATAGCATGAAATTATATCGCCAAGTTCCTCCCCTTGTCACTTCTAGTATGGCGCTATTTGAATACTAAGCTAAGCTACGAGATGTTTTATTTTGAATGTCTATATAGATCAACACGCATGACCCTTAAATCCTAGTAGTTTTGACACATTAAATGATCATTTTCTTTTTGTCTTTATTTTTTTTTTTTGTTTATTATTTTATATATTCCATCATAAATATTTTGTACCTTTCCAGATGTATAAAATGTTACTACTTTAAAAAACCTAATTTTTGTTAATTAAATTTAAGGAGGATGCGTTAAGGGAAACTTCTAACCAAAAGTACGATGAAGCGCTTTCGAACGTAGAAATGGCACAGTTGAAAGAAAAGTTTGCTAAGGCTTCCAAAGATCTTAAGGAAAAAGAAAAGGAGTTGTCTACAGCTAGAAGTGAATTAAATACAACTGAAAAAGATTTATCAACTTTAAATACAGAAGTAGCTAATCTGAAGTCCAGTATTGCTAAATTTGAATCAGAAAAGAATGAACTTGAAAGTAAATTGCAAATTGAGAAAAAAGAAGCTAACTACTGGGAATATAAAGCTTCAGAATTTGATAGTGATTTGCAAGTAAGAAACATATTGTTAAATCGATTTAATCTAATAAAATACAATCACAGAAATTCTCTTGTTTACCTTTAATATATAATGTTTAAAAAGTAAATCAAATGAAAGTCAAGTAAGAGGTTGAAATTAGTATTTTTTTTTTAATAAGTATTTGAAATAACCTATTTTTTCCTCACAGGCAGAAAGAAAAAAAGTTGATCGTATGCGAGCTAATCATGACAAAGATATCAAAAACAAAGAGGCAGAATTGGCAACACTTAAAGGTAAATTAAAAATTTTAGAACAAAATACTGGGGCAGGCGCAAAGAGATTATCAGAACTTAAGCAAGAATATGAAGAATCAGTCAAAAGTATGTAATCCTTTTAAGTAACAAATATTATGTCAATTGTGAATGTAAATAATTTATTACGCTGTTTATTCTTCTAGAGTTAGAACATTCACTGGCAGTTGAGAAAGCCGAATACGAAGAACTGACTGGTAAATATGAAATGTTGGAAGAAGAACACGTTGTTACAAAAGCACGCTTAACTGTTGAAAAAGAAAAAGCTCAAGGGTATGTATTGTGATATCTCACAAAGGTGAATCGTTATAATAAGTACATTTTAATTTAACGATTGCAATTAACTATCTGTTTTTCTATAGTGAATTATTACTGGCACAAAAACAATTAAACAATAATTTAGAAGATTTGAAAACACTACAAGATACTTATGACAAACAACTCACAGACTGGAATAAAGAAAAATCTGATTTTCAGGTATAAGAGAAAAATAATTATTTAATTATAATATGTAATACGAAGATAGTAAAATATTTTTGGTCATTTTTGTATATTTTTAGAAAGAGATTTCATCTTTACAAGAGAGATTATGTGGTGGTGGTTGGGAAGTGGAACGCGCAAGACTAACAGCAAAACTTGAACAACGCGAACGTGAACTTCGCTCTGCCAAAGATGAACATGATGTTTTATCACACCATAATGACGCCACTAAGAAAGAAGTATGTATTAATATAACAAATGTAATACGATAAAGTACTGGATTTTTTTATGGAACACGAAAACTGTCTAATTAATTTAGTTCTAAATAATGTAAAACTTGAGGAAAGGCACCCAAGAACTATGAGCACTGTAATGCCTTCTTCGTTAAATTGAATATACAACACAATAAAAAAAAAATAATTGAATCATTCTGTTGAGATTAGCGCGTTCGTCCAAATAAACTGCAATTTTATAATATTAGTATATATAGGAGCAGGGTTTTTATACAGGTTACATTTTACTGCGACAAAAATACCTCATGGCACAATAGAAAACTATGAAAGCCAAGTCTCGGCCGAAACCTTTAAGTTAGTATATAAGTATAAAGTATAACGATCGTAAGAAAAGTTAAAACTCTACCAATTTGCGAAATTATCATAAATATAAATCAATCTTATCTGTAGCATTCTTAAAGGCTCTACTAACTGTTTTATAATAATTACAATATTATCATAATGATGCTTGCTAATATAATATTAAACATTGAATTAATACAATTTACAGTTGGAGGAAGCTAAAAGGAAACTTGAAGATTACGAAAAAGTTACAAAAGTACAAAGGACTTTGAAATCAGATAATGCCGAATTAGAACGAGAGCTGGGAGCGCTCAACGCTCGTCTAGAACAAGCGGACAAATCAAGAAAGAATGAAATTGCTGAAACTAGAGCACGCTACGAAGCACAAATGAACACAATGCGTGACGAACTTAAGTCATTGCATAATCAAGTGTCGAGATTTAGGAGAGAACGCGACAATTACAAACAAATGTTAGATTCAGCTCAGAAAGCAGCTGCAGATGTAAAGAACGGCGACAAAAGAGCTCAACGTAATTCAATATCGAGCACGGATGAGGTACGGACATACTAACCACATATATATGTATATTATACATATTGCATATTCAAAAGATTTATAACAATAAATATTTTAAAAATAATTAAACATATTTTTACTATTTCAGGAAGAATATCGTAATAAAGTGGCCATTCTGGAACAGCAGTTGGCCTGTACTGAAGACGAGTTATGCGAAGCTCGCCTTCTTTCATCCAAACTTAATACCGAACTCGTTAGTGAGCGTTCCTCTGCCGAAGTACGCTTGGCTGAAATGCAATCACGGTTAAACGAAGTATGTTTTTTTTTTATGGTAAAATTGAAAACATAAATCAGTGCATCTAATTTACTAAGTGACATACTAATAATTACGTAACTAATACTAAGTTACATAAAATATATAAATAGCTAATTGCATTTATGAGATTATGAAAAGTAAAATAAGTTTTATCTTATTTTGGTGAATCCCCACAATATTCAATAATATTGAAAAGGGGAAAATTAAATAATTATATTAAAAATATTGTCAAAGCAAAGGCAAATAGGCCGTCGTAGCGCACTATCACAATGTCTGACATTAAACGCGACGACTGTGGGTTCGATTCTCAATCGAGGGAAAGAATTGTTTTAATTTCCTTGCTCTGGTAACAAGAAAAGCGCAGCGCAGAGTTCTGCCACTGTCACGCAGTCCCGAAAATTGGACGGAAAGTGGAAAATATTTTAACACTAAGTTTCATCTATTTGCCCTCCTATGAGAAATCAAATTTAGATATACATATTTTCTATTATAGTACGAGGAAGAGAGGCTATTGTCATCCGGTAGGGCACGAGTAGCTGGTTTGGCGACCCGCATGGAGTTGGCTTGGCATAAGGAGCGCGATGAACAGCAAAGGTTATTGCATGAAACGTCCACGTTAGCCAGAGACCTTAGGCAAACACTATTCGAGGTATATATATATTTAGAAACTGCATTCTGGTATACTAAATAGTGCTGTTCTAAATCAATATAATTTGCAGCATTTACTTATGCTTTTCTAACACAACATATTTTATGTACAGTTGGAAAGAGAGCGAGAAAAAGAAAGATTAGATATGAAAAGGAGAATAGAACAATTAAAGAGAACTACGGAAGAGGAAACAGAAGAGGCAAAGAAAAAGGTAATTATTACAATGTGTTGAGGTTGTAAAAATAATATGTCCTGATCTTGGCAAATTTGATATTATGATATATGTAAGTACCTAATAACTGTTGACGGAAATGGAAATTGATTTAACAATAATATCTTTTAGGTATCCGAATTGCAATGTGATCTATTAGAGCTGCGAGACGCGCATGCAAAGTTACGTACGGCCAATGAGAAACTGCGACGTGATAAAGAACGTCACGACCGAGACCGTGACCAGAACAAACTACTTGTTGCATCTCTGAAACGAGCTCAGCAGGTACTGTAACTACTAATAAAAATTACAAATAAATATAATTTAAAAATTTTAATATAGCACATATTAAAAAAACTATGAATTTATTTCATAGTTTTTAGTTAGTTAGTTCTTTGAATATATTGGTAGAAATCGGAAACGGTTAACGTTTTTACAAAAAAAAAACACATATCGTCTATATGTTTCTAACGTATTTGGAAAGAGATTCTGAGTAATTGCAATAAGTATCACTCAATAACAATATTTAGATTAATTTCTTTCCAATCAAGGCCGTTGCATACAAGCAACTGCCCCCGATTGATACAATTCCAATGATTTTATAGTCACACACTAGTTCACTTACATCTACCCCCTTTTACACGAGTATGCTAACAATTTTATAATTATAATTACAGGAAGACGACCGAGTAATAACGCAACTCGTAGAAACAATAGACGATCTTATGAAACAGAGCCCTGATTTGTTCCGTGAGCCTTCTGTCAAGCCTGAAAAAACTTTGATGACTCCTACGCCTCCAAGGAGAAACAGGGTAACTATTTGATGATATATCACTATAATATACCTATATGTTTAACTAAAAATATAAACAAACCTATTTTATATTTGCAAATTTTCAATGAATGATTAAATTATAGTCGTCCAAGTCTCGTTCGCGCTCGGCTACGCCGGAGAGCGCGGAGGTGCGCGCGGCGAGCGACGCCGCCGGCACGGCCGCGCGCCTTCGCCGCCTCACCGACGAGCTGCGCGCCTCGCGCATTGCTGAGCGGCAGCGGCGCCAGCAAGCCACTACTGCTAGACGGTAACTTTAAGTAACTAATAAGCCTAATAGGCTGCAAGCTGAAAAATTTACTATCGAAATAATTTGCTATTATGTTATTTATATTATATAAAATTATATTTATCGTACTGCGTATTTTTTACCCCAGAGCGATGTCAACTGAACCACGTGACACATTATCAGTCACACCGGTCTCTAGGACTCCCTCGCGTGCACCATCACTCAAAAAACGTTCAGTATCTTTGGAACAAACCACTAAAGAACAGGTAATAAGCACAGATTATCACCAAGCTACGGGCTTAATAATACATTAGTTTATATGAAAAAAAACATTACAATATAATGTATCTATCTATATTTTCGGAAGATATCCAATGAGATCTAAGAATCTAAAATCGAATAACACTGAGATTAATAAAGATGTCTAAGAAAAATTGCATTAATTGATGTGCTGAAGAAGGCAGAAATTTTCCTCCCGGAGATTACCGGGAAAAGGCCGTAATATTTAATATCACAAATCACGATCATGACCAAGTAATATAAAAATATTTTATAAAGAATCGTGCATATAAAAAAATCTATTTTAATTTATTTTATTTTTATCATTATCTTACTTTCATTACTAATATGAGATGCTAACACCACGATTAAACAATGTACCGAAACTGAAAAAAATATTTAAAATATTTTACTTTGGTTTAGAGTGCTATTTGGAAGACAGTGGACGGCAGCAGCATGTCATCATTAGATGGCGATGCAGATATTCGATCCTTTACGATGCAACGGGATACAAGCCTGGATAGGTATCTAAAGACATTTTCAATTATATAATTAAGTTGTGTATAAAATGTATAATAATTAACTGCCAATTTTTTAATTTGTAAATGATGAAAGGTGATGAAGGCTTTTAAAAACCAAGACACGAATGTACCTTTTTCTATATGTCACAAGCAGTTCACTGCAGTTTAAAGATGGCTTTTATCTAATAAGATAGAATTTAAATGAAAATAAATTCACCCGGAGTTTATGACAACGTAGTCAGATTTTTTAAAATAAAATAATAACAATTAAATATGTACTTACTTTACAGTCGATTATCTGGTGGATCAGCACAAAGTGATGTACTCCCCACAGACAAAAAGAAGAAAAAGAAGGGCTTATTCGGTAAATTGAAGGAGTTTACCAAGTCCCGCTCCATCGATGATCATGTCGGGTCAGATGTTGCAGATTTTAGACCAATTGGCACTGTTTCTCAAGTAAGCTTCCTCTTGTTTTTACATCAAAGAAATGCAAACAAAATGATGATGATTTATTGACCAAAATTTAAGGTATGCTAAGGGAAATTAAGTTTTCTCAACATTTTCAATCATCTAGAGTACCAAAATTATCATATTACAGAAATTATTAAGTCTTGTTTAATATAGTGAAACTGAATATAAACACTTATACACTTCTGAAATTAGAAATCTTTGAATTCCGAAGTAAACAACACAATAAAAAAATTATTAACGATAATATATATAATTTTAATGTAGGGTTCAGATTCTGATATGAGTGCAGCGGGCAGCAAGAGAGATTTGCGGGGAAGACTGTCCGGCATGTTTAGTAGAAAGGGACAACTTAGTCGCACGAGCAGGTATATTAATGACATCATGTATTAACATTTTCAAAAGATAGAAATAATGTCAGATATTTAAAGTTATATCATAGAATGTATGAAAATGAAATAATATAAATACTATCAATGAATTGATATCTTTACAAGAAAAAAATGACATCCTATGGAATACATAATTTTGTATAAATAATATGTCATTATTCAAAATTGAACCGATTTCCATTTTACATTTACTTTTGAAATGAACTCGTAAGTAGCAATTTATTTAAGCTCTATTAATAATATAAACCCGTATAAATAATTAATATTGTTTCATTAGTAAGGACCAAAGTCCCGAGCGTCCCAGCAGCGTGACCAGCAGTACTACGGGCCTCGCGCCCACGAAGCCAATACTGCGTAACGCCAGTGCGAATACTCTGTCACGAACCACTACTAAATCGGTAAGTATTATTACATACATTTTTTTATCTACTGTATCCGGTTTAAAGACACAGCGTGTTGAGTTGTGATCTCCATCGTCGCACCGGGTTTTCTTACAAGAACAAAGAAATGAAAATAATTTATTCCTCTGAGTAGGAATCGAACCCACAACCGTCGCGTTTACCGTCTGTCGCTTTGTCGCTAAACAAGACGGACTGTGTTTGTTGTGTTTAATATATTTACATATATATTACAGAGCGAGTCACCAGCAAGAGCCGCGAGCACGACACCCGGCGCCAAGAGGAAAGGAAAATAATCAATATATTAGTGTTTAGCGTTTTTTTTATTACATTTTCCAAACTCCTATGAATATTCCACATAGCTTATAATATCACATACATATCAGATAGAACTATGATGAAACTAACAGAATATGCTTCGTCGCTCCTTGCTAACTTCCTCGCAATGATTGTAACAAAAAAAATAATTATAATTATAAGCTGTTGAATAAAATAGCAATGTCTCATTCCACACCGGCTATAATTTTTACAGGGTGATATAAAAACGTGAACTTAAAAAAAAACGAAAAGTACTTCTTGGAGCCAATTGCACTTGTAATGGCTAGCTTTGATCCATAAGATTGGATTCGACGCCCGAACCGGTGGAGTCCTTGAGTATGGATTCGAATATCGGCTGTAGGTCCGGGGACGATTTGATCTGAGTCACAAAGTCCATTATGTGGGGATTTTTATCTGAAATATAATAATAAAAGTTATTTGACACAAAAAAAATAGAAAATAATATAAACCAAAAATACGTTCACAACTGTTAGAAATTGCAGCTCAGCGACAAATTAAGCGGAAATTCAATGAAAATAACTAAAAATGGTGAATATAATCTGACAGATGACATAATATTTTAATATAAAATGTTCGCTCATCATAATTATCGTAGTCGTAATTACATTATGTAATTCATTTTTATTCTAATATTAAAATATGTCTCAAGTTTGAAAAGAAGTTGGCTTTTGGGTGTTTTTACATGTCAAGAATTTAAAACTTTATCTACTTTTATCTATTTCGTAAATGGATAGACAATATTAGTGCACACGAAGAGTCTTATTGGCAATGGTCTCTAGTACAAAGTGGGAGATATATAGAGATAAAAAATAATTTAATCTATATAAATATATAAAATGTTTTCATTACCTGCATCAGGAATTTGGAGTAAGGCAGCCGCTGCGCGTAAAGCGGAACGTTTCAACTCGTCCTGTTTCTCGTACTCTTGCTTTACAGAGTTCGCCTTCACTTTCATAGTACATGTGGCACGTAATGGTTCTACCAAGCTTTCCAATCCTGTGAAAATAAGAAAATTAATGTAATTAATTTCATTATTTTATTCTTAGTTTTTGTATTAAGGTGATTAACAAAACAGATCTAAATTTATTCTGTAAAAAACATCCGTATAGTCCTTAGTATTCTTAACTTAAATTAGGTCTCGTCTCGTCTATCTCCGTTCCCCACTCTGTCTACCGCAGACAAATGTCCCACATTCATTTATATCGAGTCATTTAGACCGAGTTGTAACGGATTAGAACAAACAACTCACGCTGCAACACAACAGTCGGACACAGGTGCGCGAGGCGCGCGCACATGAGGTGCGTGAGCATCTTGATGTCGTAGTGGTCACGCAGGCCGTCCTCCACGTGCCGCAGGAACTCGAACACGTCCACGCGGTCGAGGCATGTGCCGAGCAGCGTGTACATGCACTCGAACGCCGCCTTGCGCAGGTCCAGACCGTCGTCCACCGAGTGCTTGAAGGGACCCATCTCCACCTCTCTAATCAACTCTTTCTGTTACACCATTAAATGTATTACTTAACGTGACAAAAAATATCTGATAAATAAAGAAATCAATTAAAAAAAATCTACACTACCACTACACTGGCTTAAATACATTGTGCAATAAAATATTAACAACAAAATCCACAATACCTTAACTTTAGTCTCAGCATATATACTACTCAGCACCGCGGGCAGCAGATCGCGTACTAGCGACGGCTTATTATGGGCGGCGGAGTTGAACGCCACCAGAGCTACGCGACGCACGCATAGCTCCGAGTCGCGGAGGGGCACTAAGAGTTCCGCCATGCATGCGCGTAACATACCGTCTATGGCTTGTGGCTGGAAGATAAAAGTTATTGATTGTAAATAAAAAAAATTATATGTATAACATATGTTATTGTAAACCACATTTTTTTTTATCTTTACGATGTATTCTGTGCGTGGTAAAATAGATTGAACTTAGTGTTCAGACACTTCTGTTTCCCACTTTCTCAATCTTCTAGTTCCGTCGCGGAACTCAACGCCATCCTTTGCCTTGTTACCAAAGCAAGGAAATAAAAATATGAAAGATTTCTTTCTAAATTATATAATATCAACACAAACCTGATCAGAAATAGTAAATTTGACAGCAGTAACAGCAGTTGTCCTTGTGAGCGGTTCAGGTGACTTGAGGAATTCTTTCAATTGAGGCAGTAAGTCTTGAGGTTCTAGTAGACACAATTTACCCAAACATTCAGCAACCTATTAAGGAAATAATATTAAAAATATCAGTATTATCATATTAGTAATACTTGATTTATAATTATTTACAGTTATTACAATTTTTATAAATGCCTCTGCCACAGGTCCTCTACACCTGTCTTTCGGCATACCACCAACCCCACAGAATTTGTATCATTTATTAATATTAAATTATAGCTAGATAAACATTTTATTTAAACAAAGTGGTTGACAATTTATATATTTTTGTCATTAATTAAAGATTTATTTCTCATTAAATATAAATATAACCTTGCTATGCTGAAAAAGCATGAAGCTGGAAGAAGTACTCTCTTAATTAAGTCGTAATTTTATGAGCATCAATTAATATGAACTTACAACATTGCGGGATCCCTCCTCCGTACATTGACAGTGCTTGGAGAGCTGAACCCATATTTGATGTATAAAAGGCCTCAGCGCTTCAACTCCTTCTGGAGTACAAGATTCGCAGACGATTACCTTTATAAAAATAACAATAACAAAGTTTTATTACTTATTTTTATTGCAATAATGATCAAATAATCATATTTGCTTTTTATTACATTTAAAGCATAAACAACATTGTGTTTATTTATAAATGTAAATAAAGAGTGTCGAACGAGTAACGAAGTGTCTTAACTAAGTTCCTTTTGCCTATCACTCGATACATGTCAGGGGTAAAAGTAAAAATAAAACTCAAAAAGTACAAAAACAAAGTCTTGCCTCTCGAAGAGAATGTAGCAGCAAATACTGCCTTTTGGGCTGAGCTTCTATCTCATTGAGTATAAACGGCAAATACTCCGGTAGATTACCGACCGCCACTGAGCCGAGTGCGTAACTGGCTGCCGACTTCACTTCTTCGGAGGATGGCGCGAAAGAGTTCAATAGCACCTCTTTTAAATTGGAAATTGAACTGAGATCTCTGTGGTAACAACACAAAATACATAAATTGAATGTTCATAGAATATTCATTTTAATTTAGGTTATATATATAAAAGTATAACTGATATATTTATTATATTTTTGTCTATTGTAATTAGAGCGCACAAAGACATTGTTTTTTCATTTATTAGTTTTTAAAATTTTAGCAGTGATTAAATAGGAAACATTTAATTTTATATAACAGTTTTTAAGGGGGATGATTTATATGTACTACTTCACTGTTATGTAACCTGTTTAAACAAAATATAAACATGTATGAATGATAATCTTATAAAATTACTTCAAATACTACAAAGTTGAGTTACAAAAAAAATAAAACAAAATCAAGAGGCCGGAGTGGTATAGTGGGATATGGTCAAATTCAAAATCACAGGCATGTAGTAGTGTTACTTCCTTGCTTTGCTAAAAAGAACAAAACGCCACTCAACACGCAATTTTTACACATACAAATGCCTCCCAATCTCGGCGAGCGCGAGCAACGCGAACATGTGCTGCGTGTCACATGGCGGGTGCGCCGCGTCGCGCAGGAATCCGCGCGTGATGTCCAGCGCGTCTGTGCCGCCCGACACCACCACCGCCGCCACGCACTTCGCCAGCGAGTGATAAGCCTGCCGAATTAAAATTAGATTTGAACGTAGCTGAATTTGAATCCGCGTGGCGTGGATTCATAGCCCGTTACGTTCATATTTTTATATATTTTTTTAATAAGTATTTCTTATTCCTTAGTGTGGAATAACACTTTAACAGTGTTAAAAAATATTTTTAAAAATGTAATCTCCCTTGCCATACGACAATTCTAAGTGGTTATCTTTGGGTAGCGAAAATTTATAAAAATCTCCCTACAGAGATGCTAACAACATAAATAAGTTGTAACAAGCGTATGAGAATTTCGACGTAACATGATGAGAACTTATAGCCTATCATTTAGAGCTCTTGGGCGGTTTCCAAAGAGGCGCGGATTCAAATTACGCTACGATCAAATTTTTATACATTTTCTTTCGTATTCAAAAATGTTAAAAACGTTCGGAAATAATTTCACGATGAGTCAATGGGAAGTACAACTTACAATAGTTGATTATCCTAAACTTGTGGTCGTATACACTAATTTTCTATAAATTATAAAGTTTTGCTTTACTTCAATGACCTTTGATGAAATATTTTGAAAAACTGATTATAACAATTTTCATTGATGCCTTAAAGGTTTTACTAACACGGCGAGTATCAAACAATATAAGCAAAACGCAGCACAACCGCTCGTTATTTCTATAAGATTAATAATTGATATTAATATCAATTTCACAGTTTTAATAAACGGACCTTCTCACAGTATCTATCTACAAGAGATAATCGTGAGAGGGACAACAAAGTGATTCTGTGAGGGTTCACGAATGTTCAGGTTCTTTTGTAAGAAACGATTGCAGGCTTTTACGTATAACCAGACGTGATTTGCGTAACAAGTACAATGCTTAAAGTTCACATTTCATAACCTTTTTATTATGTAAATACCCAAGTCATAAATTACTTCAGATAATCGACTCTCCACTGTACTAATAAATGCAATGTCTAGTCTATAAATAAATTATTATTTATAGACTAGACATTGCATTTGTAGAAGATAGATATTATATCTTCTTCGTGTCAGATATACATTTAATTTTTCGACAGGTACACCCACCCCCTCCGTGTGAGCGAAGCGGACAAATAAATCATAATAAATACAAAACAATACACGCAAAATAACCTGTTTAATGTGATGCGCGGTGGCACCATGGTCGGCATTGGCGTGCACGGGCGCTACCAACATCGCCAGCAGCTCGCGGCGAGAGCACCCCGCCACGTCCGCTGTGACCAGCGCCGATAGGACACCCACCATCGCCTTTAATGCACCACCTGGTGGTACGTTATTTATACATAAAGCGATATCGTTTCTCTTAGCAATCATATTTTAAAAGCGTCGTGGGTGTAAATACGGTTATTTGGTGCTTTCATTTTCTAGTGCTGATAAGACAAAGCGGAAAGTGACGTTGTGTGAAGTTTTGTTCCAAAACGTCTCAACAATAGGTACCTTGCAAAAGCGGCGAGCGCGCCAGCGCCAGTATGTTGGGCGTGAGCGCGTGGCGCGCGTCGGGCGTGAGTGCGGCGGGGCAGCGCATACACGCGCCGCTCACCAGCGCCAGCGCCGTCTGCGCGCAATGCAAGTCCGCCTCGCACACCAACGCCGGCACCTCCGTCAGCACCTGCGGGTGTACAACCACCATGTGACCAATAAATATATCTTAAAGGAAACTTATATGGATTCATATAAAAAAGGTAAAAAATTGCTAAATAATATTTAAAGTGGTGATTACATACAGCAAAGTACAATATTAAACAAACACTATTAAGATGAAAAAATATTTAAAATGTGTAAAAATAGCGAAAACCAAAGATTTCATTAGAGTGTGACTAATAAAACATATAGAAATTATAAATTCGCAAATCATTGCTGTCCAAGTCGATTTATGAAAATAAAACAGCGGCACACTCTGACTGTAAAAACGATCGCTGTAGACTCCATTGCTACTCCGAGGAATGCAGTTTACATCTTACCTTGTAACAATACATAGCGCGACATCAAACTCTGCCACTCAATATGTAGTCTCGAAAATCGGGAGAAAAATAAAACAGAAATGTCGCAACAATGGACTACCTCTTCCATTTATCTACTAAATAAATGATGCTTACCTTACTTAACAGCTCTATACTAATAGCATTGCTGTAATTTTGTACTAGAGTATCCAACAACACTAGGGTAGATAATTTTAAAGCCCTCTGATTTTTTCTCAGGAACGAACCCAATATAAGGACGACATCAGACTGTAAATTGAAATATAAAAGATTATAAAGTAACATACATAATCATTTTAATCTGGCAATATTAAAAACCCGGGGTGAGGGTCTGACACGTAACTTGGCAAGTATACATAGCTAGGACTTAAATAGTGGAAGGTTTCGTTGTCCTTAAAACCATTATAATTTATAGCTCTGAGGACATAGTTATAGAACAAAATAAAAGCAAGCTTTTAATTATGTGGTGTATATATTTTTTTGAGTCGATCGTAGCGAAGTGGTACGAATATGCGAGTGTAGACGCGATATTTGTGGGTTCGACTCCCACTCGGATGAATGGAATATTTAATATTTTCATTTTCTCGCTCTACTAATGAGACAAAGCGCGGCGATGAATTCCACCACTCAACATGCAATGTCTCGTAAAAACGCGGAAAGTAGGAAACGGAAATGTCTTATTGCAGAACATGAAAGTGTTTTAGCACTAGGTTCCCATGTTCTCTCTACCTACCCTGCTATGTACGTACCAGTTACAGCGTGATGCTAAACAAATATATATATTTAAATAAACATACCAAAATAGGCCGTAAATCAATAAGCAGAGGTGAAGAGGCAATTTTAGTGAGAGCCTTGACGGTAGTTAAACGTGTAATTTCATTACGTAGTCTTTCTAAAAATATCGGTAGGCAAACTGGAAGTTCATTCTGTAACAAGCAATTTTTATCTTTGTTTTTAGTGTACTTATATAAGAATAATAAAGAAAAAGAGGTTGTCGTGCCTCAAAGGCACAAGACTGTAATGCGTCGGTTGCGGGTCCCATCCCCACTCGAGGGTATGAATTATTATTTATTAATATTTTCATTTGTTCGTCCTGGCACCAAGGCAAAAGCCTGCCGTAGAGTTCCGCCCCTCAACGCCCAACGCCTCGAAAAATTCGGCGAAAATTGGAGAACAAATGTCTTAATACCAGATTCCTTCTGCCTAGCCTTTTTTTCTTTTGTAATTATTTCTATTACTATTATTATTTATAAAATTAACATTTAATAGGTTCATTTAATAGGATTTCAATAAAATACTATATGAAAATATCTTACATAGTAAAATCATTTCAATTTTGCTATTAAGCAAATTAGTATATTTTTGTAACATATGTATATAATGTGCTTCCGCACATTATTTGTTAAAAAAAGGTTCGAAAACTGCAATAAAATTAATAGCTTAAGTGATGTATAGAAGGATAAGATGGATGTGTATTAATAGCGCTACGACGCTTAAGTGTTACTTTTGCCTTGTGGCTTAGAAATTAAATTGATACTTTGTTTAATTGTGGCTAAAGTTATTTCTGTCTCCTACCCAGTCTCTTATGTATATAATAGTAGCATATAAAAACTAAAACAAGTCCTACAGGTCCTAAAGACTATTTATAAAAAGGCTAAAAGTTAAGTATATAATATATTATTATGGTATTTTTATTATTAAAAACTCATATAAGATAAATGATCATAAAACACCTCTAAATAATCTCCAAAGTGGCATATGAGCTGTCCGCAGGCGGCGATGGCGCGCTCCTTCACCTCCTGGTCCATGTCAGCGGCGCGCAGGCGCACCAATGCGCACTCGTACATCGCGGGCACGAACCGTTGGAGCTCCTCCGGTAGCTCCTCGGTGCCTATGCTTTCTGAAAACGTATATTTTATATTATATCAGCGTTGAGTTCCGCCACTCAAGACGCAATGCCTTTGGAATTCGTGCGCTGAGCCGATAAAACTGAAGAGTCTAGTACATTAATAACGCCCCGCACTATTGTATACCCACCTAGCGGGCGCATGACCTTGACGAGCGTCTGCAGCACGCGCAGCGCCTCGGCCGTGACCTTGTAGAAGGGGTCGTGCACGCACGCCAACACGGCCGGTAGCAGCGCGGCCGCGTGCACGCGCATACCGCGCCCGTGCCCGCGCACCAGCCACACCACAAACACCAGGGTCTCGATCTTCATCGTCGACGACATGCACTTGTCTCTGATCAAATTAAACTTATTCAGTACGCTATGAGTACTATGGTGTAATGACCACTTTAATTTTAAAGTAATCATTACACCATACTTCGGTTTTTACTTGTTAATAAAATGGAAAATAGGAGTATGGAATAGTGGAAAGACACCAGATTTTTCTGGCAACTCTGCCGCACAAAAAAAGGAGTTAAATTTATAAAAGTAATAAGCTATTTTAATTTCTTGCTACATATGAAACCAGTCGTAATAATTAACATACCTATCTATTAATAGCAACTCCAGAACAAAAACAATAGCTTAAAATAAATTATAAATAACATGAGATATAAAAAAATTGATTTCAAATAGAAATGAAACGGATACGATTGATGGTTATCAAAGACTGGGATAGCTAGCGCTGTATGAGCGAAAAATATGTACTGCAGTGAACAGCTATAGCCGTAAAAAATAGGTACATACGTTAGCGCCGGCGTTAAAAACCGTATTACGCGCGCGGCGTAGTCGGCCAGGCAGCCCGGCGCCGCCACCAGCAGCTCGCGCAGCAGCGCCAGTGCGCAGGCGCGCGCGCGCACGCTGCGGCCGCGGATCACGCGCAGTGCGCCGCGCACCACGCCCGGCACCTGTATAGCAACAAACCAATATTAACACCCGTCGCTCTCTTTGTTTCGTCACGTCTTTTTCATTATCATTTTTCTATATTATGATTCAAAAATTTCTTCAAGCATTGGTAAGAGTGGTAAGAGAGGTAAGGGGATAACTCGGTTGACCTTCGAAAACACAGTATCTAAGATACTGGAGGAAGGTCACGTAAAAAGCATGAGGACCCTCCGGGGGGCATGTATGAAGAGGTTGATGACAGTGAACGAGGAGAAAGAGTTATGTAGGGACCGTAGCGATTGGCGCTCCGTCCTCTTTGACTAATAATAATAAACTTTGATAAAGCGTGAAGCTAAGTTAAGTATTAAAATCTCTCTGCACGCATTCCCACATTCAAGTTAACAATAAAAAATTATTCTTAAGTAATATGCGATATCAGCTTGATTTTTCTGTACCATCTCACGTATAAACTATTTTTTTAAACAAAATATATACACAAAAATGTCAAATTACCCGTTGCAATAACAACGCCTGCGGCTCGCTGTCGGCCGACGTGAGCGAGTGCAGTGCGGGCGGCGGACGCGTGGCGCGTAGCAACGCCGTATACGCGCTTAGTATATCACACTTCACATTCTCTTCACGTTCTGCATAATAAACATTGTATATTTTTTAGTTTTCCGCTTTTATCTGTCTGTGTGCATACAGTAGAGTATGCACAGAGACCGAAATGTCAAAACATATCGTTAACTACTTTCCATCCGACTTCTCTAAATGTTGCGGGCTTTTTAACAGATGAGCAGTATGATTTTATGCGGTACGCAATTTGGAGTATTGGTGTGTGTAAAAATCTGTGTAGGCAGGTATAATTTATACCATTAATATGTTTATTCGCTTAGTGTTTACTTATTATATTTGATCTAGACATTTTTTTATTGATGCCACGTTTTAGTTAACAAAAACATGTAAGACTTATTAGTATTAAAAATTATTTATTTTAATTAGATATTTTATTTTTTATTTAGACTATCGTGGTGCAGCGATATCGGGTCAACTGTAAACACGACAGTTGAGAGCTCAATTCTGATCCGGGGGACGTGTTTTGTGTTTATGTGAATACAATATGATTTACTTACCTTTAAATCTTGCAATTAAAGCTGGAGATACAGTTTTGTACATTTCAGCCAACAATTCGTGACGAGTAGCAATAACAGACTCTAAACATTTAGCTGCGGCCCGTCTTACCTACAAAATCAATATTTAAATTTTTAACAAATACTGTTTGGTGGTGGAGCTCAACGCCGCACCTTATTGACTCAAACCAAGAACTGTCACTTTTACATACATTTTTTAACTTTACAATTTATATAATTATTTTATAGTTGCAGGTTTGTGCTGTTAGCCACTCAGTAAGTAATAATGTTATACAAATGATTTCAAAAAAACAATTACTATTAATATCAAATAAGCTCACAAAACATAAGTTCCACTATCAACTACCATTTAAAGATAATGGGTAGCAGAACTCAAACTGGCGAAAGCCAAGCATCGAACTGCATCACAAAAGTTCCTTATAATTTTTGATTATTACTGAAATTGTATAAAAATTAACTTTAGCCTGACAAGAAGCTTAAAAATGTTGTGAAGGCAGGCACTAGTGGCACTCGTGGTATCTTGCATATTTCTCAATATGCGGAGTGCAGCATCACTTTGTGTAATAAATAAATATTTAAAAAAACTAGCGTCATCATCTTCTTTTACTATGACACTTAACGAAAAAAGTAGGTACTTTAGCGATGTGCCCTACAGAGGTGGACACCGAAAACCGTGGGTCCCTCCGTTTTATGTTCAAATCATTAACTCCTTGTTAGTCTATACAAGATTTACCTTCCAAGACATGTCATCATCATCAGAGTATTCTTCAGAGTCGGTCTCAGGATCTACTTCTGGTTCAAAAGATTCATCTTCCATCTCCTCATCTTCACCTAGGCTTTCAACATCATCTTCATAGTTGTAATTGGGATCATATGTGATCATTTTTAAACACAGTTCAATAATCTAAAATGAAAATAGATTTCTTAAGTACTATTTTATAATGACATGCTTTTTTTTAACCTCATGCTATCTCCCGCACATCAGAAGCTAGGCAGAGAGAACGTGAGACCTTAATGTTCATCTCTGTTCCTATTAAGCCAGTTTAGTTCTTATAAGATTTCTTTGACTTACTGTAGGAATATGAGGCTGAACTTCTTTAGGACACTTAAGTATAAATGCTTCTAATGCCTGTAAACAATGTTCACGCAATTCTTCATCAGTATCAGTAGAATACTTCAAAACTTCAGGTGCTACTCTCCATAGCTGTTCTCCAAATCTGTGACCAGCTTGGCGGCTGATTTGAAAATATTAAATAAATCTTTATTATAATATATATTATGATTTTTTTAGGCTTACTCTGTTTCCCGCAAAATGGAGGATAGGCAAAGGCCTATTAGATACTCTATTCCTTATTTAACATCCCAATATTCAAGGCATTGCGATTGGGGGAACTCAAAGACTCATTTTGTTTCGTTACTAAAAGAAGAAATGAAAGTTATTCATTCCAAGTATGAATAAAACCAACAACTGTCATATACCATCAGGTGCTGTATTACTGCACCGTGACATTTTATCACAAATATTCTCATACAAAATTTGTATTGTTATACAAAATTGTTATATTATTTATAAATGTTCCACAGTTAGAAAAATATATATTTTACACTTACCAAACAGAAGCAATGCATTGTATATGAGTACGACTAACACTGGAAGATGTGGATGAACTCAGACCTTCTAGCAGATGATCAATAAGTTTATTGTAGAGTGCTGCATTACATGACATTACCAAATGAGATAATGCTACTATCGTGCGTTTGCGTACTGCCTAAAAATAAAATGAAATCAAAATTTCAACAAAATTAAATAGAACTTTTTTATTATTATCATGTAGAAACATCAGTTAAGTAAAGTTTAAAAAGTTATGCATTTCAATATTTTTTTAATTAAGTGTATTTGATGTAACACGGTACTTGCCTGACGAGGAGAAGCCAACTGAGGAAGTAAAGAGTTGAGTAACATTGGATGAAAAGAGATCAACAACCCTCCAAATCTACTGAGCAAGTCAGCCAAAATATCTAAAGCCTCTAATTGGACAGATACATCTTCTTGCTGCAAGATTATATTATAATTCAATGATAGATATATCACATAATTTTATTAACATATGAAAAGAAAATTTTTAATATTACGTAAGTTATAAAGGCTTCATACTTCATTCATAAAGCTAATACAAAACTGGTTTTCTCTCAGTTCCGCACTCTTCCCAATTCTATATCATACAGTTCCATGTGGCCACTATGGTGTCATGCTGTATACCCTACAAATCAGGGTAGGCAAATGGAACTCAGTGTTAAGACACTCCATTCGCCACTTTCTGCCGATGTCTAGAGGAATTGTGCAAGAAGCTGAACTCAAAACCAGAGTGAAGAAATGGAAATATAAGTTTAAATATATATCGATTTTCTCCAAGTGAGAATTGAACCCACAACCAATCAAATTTACAGACACTGTTTGTTCCCCTGTGCCACGACTAGCCTTTCAAATTATATTCAATCCACAAATCTACACACATATTTTTGTGATACAAACTTTAATGATATAAGACAAATTACTATTTACCTTTTCAATTGCACTACTTAATCTTCCAGTAATTTTTTTACAAACATTTGCTGCAAGAGTATTTGATCCTAATGGTAGTTCTGAAATAACTGTCTTTAGACCAATGCTGCTTATATCTCTCAGTTGTTCTGTATCAGACAGCATATTTGCACAAAGGGTTTCAACAATTCCTTCCACTTGATATTCTTTAACTTTACTAACCAATGGACCGAGACTGTAAGAATAAATTTAATGTACAATAATGTGATACCCTTGTTCTGGGTAGGATATAAGATAGAGGAATTATTTTACCATTTCACTGCCAAATTTTGAACTTCTCCATTCTTATCCTCGAGTAAGCGGAGTAGCATCTTCACAACTTTTCTTTCTGAATCATCATCAAGTTTTATACTATCTTTTTGTAATTCAGTCATTAGATCATTAGTAGCCATAAATCTGAAGTCTTTATCATTAGATGTCATCTGTAAATTAAAAATAATAATTCAATAAATTATATTAGTTAGGATAAACAAAAATTGCAAAAACAATTTCATATTCTATATTTTTTGATAATTTTTGTTATCCTAAGCACCGGTTACCTTCTCAAGAAGATTTGCAATTTGATACGAAACACTAGCCATTTTGAACGTCTTTAAAACTGTATATTATATTTCCAACAAATAAAAAACATGTGAGGCACTATTTTAAACTAATTAAACAGTGAATTGTAGACATTTGAATTAATCAGAAAACAACCTATTGCCAGCGAAATAATCGAAAAATAATGCTACCAAATCCGTCTATTCAATTTTTTTATACGAATTATAAAACGAACAAGACCTGACATTATACAGCCTAAATATAACATTGTCAACATAAACAAATAAGGCTTAAAAAGTTAAATAAAATAATAAAAGTAAAGAAAAATAATATTTAAGAAATATTTTTTTAAGATTATTGTATCCATTAATTCTTATATCTTATAATGCATATCATATATGATCCTAAGTTATTTAAGGCAGCATAATTCGTTTTCGGCATTATCGCAAATTGGAGCGTTCTTTTTGCCTATCCCATCATTCATCTATTTATTTTATTTTTTTTTAACTTCCCGCACATACCAGGACAAGCAGCGGGAATCTGGAAACCTAAGACACTCCGTTTCCATTAATACCCTTTCGTTCCCCACTTTCTTCCGAATTCTAAGTGGCGGAAGTCAATGCTGTTATTTCTTTCGTTACCAGAGGGAAGAAATGAAAATATATAATATAATATTAAATATTTAATTGTCTCTAGTAGAAATCAAATCCACAAGCTGTTGCGCTTGTAGTCGCACGCTTGTGCCCCTACGTCATGCCTACCGTGCCCTGAAATGCCCACCGCGTCGAAATATGCGACGTGTTGGATTGTTTTTTTTTTTCGATAATATACCGTACACATTTACGCTACCTTTTTATGTGGATTTTATACGGACGATACAGTAACGTACCGAACTGGTACCTACCATATTTATTTCTTGACTAAATATTCATATAACATCTGTAGTCACATCGTTGTTAATGTCATTGTCACATTGACACCGTATTCTGAATGTAAATTAAACATACTGTTTTATTATATATTTATTGAGGTTAGGAACTTAGAATATTTTTGATGTTAGCAGTGTGTGAAAAAATGTGAATACATTGAAATTTTACTGAAAATGGATTTATTCGTTATTAATAGGTATGCTATATGAAACAACTGATGCATGATTATTTTTATGCACAAGTTAATAATTTAACCTTAGTTAAAATTTATGATTTTAAAACAACTATATGACTTTTAAAAAAATTGTACCAAGTAATATGGATTTCATTTTAACTTTGGTTAAAATTGAAGTAATGTACTGCCACAGTACCCAAAAAATATATAATAGAAATCATTTTAATCCTCATGCACTGTAAATGTAAAAGGATTATCATTTATTAATTACAGATATACGGGCGAAAATGAAGAAGAAGATATTGTAAATCAAGAGACTTTACATTTGCAAAGACTAAAACAGAAAATTGAGGAGAGGAAGAAAGCTTACAAATCTAGTAAAAAAACTCCAGAAGTTATAACATTAAAAGAACCTGAATTAATAAAGGAACTTAATAACACCAATGCGGAAGAAAATACACTAAATTTGGTTCATACTGAAAATATACAAGCAGACCTATCTGATGTTAATAAAACTCATCCTGACAAAAAGAGTAAATTGAAAAGTGAATTTAAAGTTTTGGGCACAATTGACTTTGAAAAAAAATCTCAAGTAAGCTTATTTAATTTGTCTTTATAATTTTATTATTTTATATTTTGGTGTTTTAATTGTTTTCAGTACTCTTATTTTATAATAAGATTTTTTCTAATGTATGTTTTATGTATTAATAGATTGAAAGAGTCCTTCCATACTGGCTTTCTCATGCATACAGTGTGTCTAAAAATCTTCAAACATTAACTTGTTGTGTAGAAGAACAGCAATGGCTTTGTAAAGTCCTTAAATCCACATTAGCAAGTGAAGGTCTTACACATCTATTTCCTGTACAAGAACAAGTTATTCCTTTTATTATAAGAGAGCATCAGCAACCATTTAGACCACATGACATATGTGTATCTGCACCTACAGGAAGTGGAAAAACTTTGTCATTTGTTTTACCTATTGTACAAGTAAGTAAAATATTCTTTACTATGAGTATTTATTTCATTCTTTTTCTTCATACTTAATTTTTACATGGCTTACAGTGGAAATATCTTGCCTAGCTACGCAGTTTTCCAGATAAGCTTTAGACTCAAAAGAAGCTATTGCAATGTTTTTACTTCAGTTTTTCTTAAAATTATTTCAAAAGTTCATATGGTTTTAGGTTCTAATGAATCAACTTGGACATCACATAAGAGCTTTAGTGGTGCTACCCGTACAAGAATTAGCTTCCCAAGTAGCAAAAGTGTTTAAGAAATATTGTACCAACACTGGCTTAAAAGTGGCATTGTTGAGTGGATCTGCACCATTACAAAAGGAGCAACAGCAAATAATGAAGTATAGTAAGTTAAAATTTGTGGTATATAATAAGATTGGAAAATAACCATCTTTTTAAAATCTATAAGTAGCATAGAAAAATGGATTTTTAATGGAAGATATTCACATTAATTGATAAGTCAAATTTCATTTAACAAAAATGGAAAATAAAGTTTATTTATTGAGTATTAAACTAAAGTATTTGCTAGTGACAAATAACTAACAAGTTTTTTTTTAATAGCAGAAACCATGGGGTGGATAAGTGAAATAGACATAATTGTATGTACAGCAGGGCGACTAGTGGAACATTTACATAATACAGAAGGCTTTTCATTAAAATATCTCAAATTTCTAGTTATTGATGAAGCAGATAGAATAATGGATAATATTCAAAATGATTGGCTTTATCATTTAGACAAACACATAAAAAGTGAAAGTCAAATTTCTAATAAAGTGCCACATTTGAATTGGAATACTATCAGTAATGGGAAATCACCAATTCACAAACTTCTATTCTCGGCGACATTGTCTCCAGACCCTGAATTATTAGAGCAGTGGGGCTTGTTCCAACCAAAACTGTTTTCAGCCGCTCCCATAAATGATGTTACGAATAAAAGTAATATTAAAAAGTTCACAACACCTGATGAACTAGAGGAGCGATATGTGAATTGTTCAGCAGAAGAAAAGCCCTTAATTCTGTATCATTTTATATCGGAATTAAAATGGGATAAAACTTTGTGTTTTGCAAACTCGTCCCAGTCAGCGCACAGATTAGCTGTACTTTTGGACATTTGGGGGAAAGGAAAGTTTAAGGTAGCAGAACTATCGGCGGCATTAGATAGATCAAATAGAGAGTCGGTTTTGAAGAAATTCAAGCAAGGCGAAATAGACGTGTAAGTATGCCTGTCGATATTTTAGTAGACAAAATGAATGGTTTC
Organism: Heliconius aoede; assembly: GCA_037355905.1. Classification (NCBI taxonomy): domain Eukaryota; kingdom Metazoa; phylum Arthropoda; class Insecta; order Lepidoptera; family Nymphalidae; genus Heliconius; species Heliconius aoede. The sequence goes on from JBAIZZ010000157.1 coordinate 1,271,512, forward strand.
TGTTTAGCTTTTAAACTTCCTAGAAATATTATGTATTGTGTGACATAATCTAATGTGGCCATCGTGGGTGGCAATAACACGATGTCTGAGAGCAAACGCGACGATTGTGAGTTCGATTCTCAACTAGGATAATGAATTATTTTCATTACTTCACTCTGGTAACATGTGTGGTGTTAGATTTTTTCTCCACACTATACACACGGTCGAATATTTAGTGGTGAGTGGGGAAAAGAGTGTTTTAACACTAGGTTTCCTCTGCCTACCGGACTACTGTGATACAATGTACAACTAAAAAAAATGTAATGTCTTTAATTGTTTATGTTAAAACTTTTAAGTATTACATGACCTAATATTTACGGGATTCTTTTGATATGTTACCTGTGTTAACTCTAGGTTCCCTCTGCTTACCCTGCTGTGTGCGTGATACAGGATACACGTGACATTGTAAAAAAGTGTAGGAGATACCTACCAATAATTAAAACAAAACAAGGCCACATTGATATTGACTAGAAATTATTTCATAATGCCTAAATTATATATTATTTTCTTTTTTGTTTTAGAATAATAAGCACTGACGCTTTGGCTAGAGGGATAGATATTCCGGATTGTAACCACGTTATTTCATACGATCCACCTCGAAACATAAAAACATATGTGCATAGAGTGGGACGCACGGGGCGCGCTGGGCGGAAAGGAATGGCTATTACCATATTGCTCCATAATCAAATGCAAATGTTTAAGGTAATGAAGGTGGAATGGCACAGCATCTGACCGCAAATGTGTAAATAGATGTAAATTCAATTCTCACTCGGGATTTGAATTATTTTCATTTCCTCACTCAGAAAGCAAGACAAAGTGCGGCATTGACTTCCATTACCGTTCTTCCGCTTCTGTTCTTATCATATCTGATATTATTTTTACATTATCATATAATGTTAATATATGTTTTAATGTTATATGATAATGTAATGCAAGGCCAGTCGACTAGAGACTGGTTGTAGATTCGTTACCTTCTTGCATTTATTCACTCTGATGTTGAGGCAAAGCGTGGAGTTGAGTTCCGCTACTCAACACGCAATGCCTTCAGAATTCGGAGGACGGAGGTTAGGTTCCCACTGCCTACCTTGCCGTGTGCAGGATACAGGTGAAGCTTATCCTATTATAAAGATAAGGAGTGAAAGTTTGCATCATATATGACTTTATTGTATATTTTATTTATAATGAATACCTTTTTATCATACATTATTACTTTTTGTAGGAAATATTGGCCTCCGGCTGCAAAGGGGATGATATTTGTCAGTTTGAACTACAGAAAAACATTTTAGACCATTTACTTGAAGGATATGAGATGGCCATACAAGAAACCAAGTCTTATATTAATAATGAAACAAATCGTAAAGTACAAAAATCTGTGGAATTAAAAAGAGCTGCCCGACCGAAACCTAAAAAAAGGAAGCGTCAAGAAAATAGTGTAAAAAATAATGAAGAAAACCTTTAAAAATAAAGAAAATTCTGAATATTATTATGCTTATTCATCATCATCCACACTATCACACTATCTGGATACATGGCTCTCCACTATTGTGAGGTTTCGTAGGAACTTTCTTCCACGCGCCACGCACTACCCGCGGCAGTTTTTTCAGGTCGATACGAACTGGGTACCTTCAAAAACCGCCTATCTCCATCTTAAAGAGCCGTAACGTACCTGTAGCTCCTCTGGTGTTGCACGGGTTCGTGGGCGGCGGTGATCACTTACCTTGAGGTGACCCGTACGCTCGTTTGCCTTGTCTTTTTCTGTATATAAAAAACTACGTCTAGATTTGGGAAACATTCTTATAAAAAGAAGAAAAAAAATTTCACAATAGATATATTGTGAAGCTGTATGTAATATTATTTATGTTTAAATTATGATATTAATGATAAAAAAATAATTAGTTAAATTATAATATTATTATCGATTGCAATTTAACATGTACCGAGAATTCTTTAAAATTACATTTTTTTTTATATTGTAATGGCAAAAAATATTCTGTATAAATTATTCTCACACCAAAACGCCACTTTTAATATATTCAAAATTTTATTATATTTAAAAAAAAAATTATTTACATTCAAATATATTCAAAATGTAATATAATTCCTTATATTCAAAATGGCTTTATAATACTTCTTCATGTACAAATCACTCCTATGTTCGTTATGATAATTCATTATTTCTAATTAATAAAACAAAGAATATTGTTTCAGCACTTTATTGTTGGACGAGAGCTACATTTGTCTAAAGAATTATTGTTAAAATACATATACATTTAAGTATAAAAATATCATTTATAATTATGAATTAGTAAAAAAGGCAATATTCAAATTTACAAGTGAAGATACAAAAGATTGAGATTGCACTGTATATATATGCTTATATTTATCAAGTTTTTTTACGTTGTATCCTGCAAATAGGATAGGCAGGGGATTACGTGTCAAGTAGCGGAACTCAACGCCGAGCTTTGCTACCAGAGCTTTGGTACCAGAACGAGGAAATTTTCTTGAGTGGTAATTCAACCCACAACCGGTCGCGTTAATCGTCACACGCTTGTGTCCCTTTGCCACGACTGGTATAGTATATATCATGTATCACTTGACTAGTCATATTTAGTTCTTAATTACCACGAATTTAAAAAATATGTAAAATTTATCAATAAATACAAAAAGCAATGTCATTAAAGCTCATATGGATATTTATACATTATGAAAACAAAAAAAACAAATGTCTGCTGTGTGGAAGCATAGCTTGGAAACGACTTAAACACTTCTAATGGAATTTTTACAAATTACTTTAAAGATCTAATATTTAACTTCTGAATTATTGAGATAATTCTTTCTGGCCTATAAAATTCGATTAAACATAAAGGATTCGATTAAAGATATACCATACATATAATTTCGGAATATTTCTATATCATATATGAAAGAATTTTATAAAGCAATCGGTAACATTTATTTACAATTATTATAAAATCAATTAGGCTTTTAAAAACAACTATTAAAAAATAAATACAAATGAGAAATGATTTAAGTTATTAGGCTGTGATGAGAAGGGCTTCCAAATACAATTAACTAGTTCTTCCATTCTAGTCTGTTAGATAACTACATTAACAATTAGAATTTGCAAGTTCGTCAAATCCGTTCAATTTCTTTTATATAAATATTTGTATGTATATAAATATCTCTAAAAGACATAAAATTATCATATTTGGTGGGATATAACTTTTTTAAACTACTAATATTACAGTAAATATTTTTATAAAATAAAAAATCAAATCAAATCAGCTTCTCCCTGTATCCCCGCACATAGCAGAGTAGGCAGAGGCTTCATTTTCCGCCTAATTTTGGAGGCATTTAGTGTTGAGTGGACGAACTCAACGCCGCCGTTAGCCTAGACACTAAAGCAAAGAAATGAAAATATATGTAAATTAAAAAAAATATTTCATTTGTTCAAACCCACAACCAGTTGCGCTTATAGTCACACTTTGTGGCTCCGCCACAACTGGCCTCTAAAACTATTTTGCATGTTTATTAATAAAGCAAAAATGTTTGAATATAAATACTAGTTACTGAGGTAGCTTATACGCTTGAAGTTGATATATTTATATTTACTTTTCCTTCCTTTAGAGACTTGGTAATTTACATTATAATATATTCCTTATTTTTTTATTTAAAATTCATATACAAAACCTTAAAATTTTATTAGATCTTCTGCTACATTATCTTCTAGTAAAGTTTTTGCAGAGTTGGAATCATTCTTCAACTCACCATTATTGTCTAAGGGCTTAGGTGATATTTTTCGCTTAGGGGGCACTGGGGTTGTGTCCATTATACCTAATTGACCTAAAACTCTTCCTTGACTAGTGAATGTCCTAAGATCAGCACTGAGTTCCACTCGCCTAGTCCCTGGTGACAATTTCTTTCTAACTGGGGGGCTAGGTGCAGCTCTTGAAAATTGTGGTCGATTATCAAAAATAGAAATATCTATTGGATTTAAACTAGTAGTAAAAACTGTTGATGTTTTACTTTTTTCTAAAGTATAGCCTTGGCTTTCTATTTTAGTTTCATTGTGTTTTTCAACATGGTCATTTACATAAAAAGTTGTTTTGTTACAATATTCTGCTTGTAGTTTTTTATGAGCTTGTACATCAGATTTACTTCTCTCTAATGTAAATCCATTTGTATGTAAATGACAACTAAATGAGGTAGTGTTTAAAGTGCAGGCTGGAACTGTGGAGAAAGGCACAGCAGGAGCCCACAAGTAAGCGCCATCATTCCGAGGCACCAGTAGGAGAGGGTCCTAAAATTAATAATTATTGAATCTTTGCCTAGTTTTCTTGAATATTTTAATGTAAAAAACAAATCAGCTTCACACTGTTTCCACACAGTGCAGGGTAGATAGAGAACCTAGTGTTAAGACACTCCACTCTCCTTTCTGCCAAATTGTTGAGGCATTGCATATTTTAATGTGATATATATAAAATAAACTTGGACTCACTTTTCCAGTAATAGAAAATATTTTAGATTGTAATGTGTGAAGCTGACTTCTTAAATACTCATAGGAACATTGTCGAAGCTTCATGACCCATTGTACTACATTGTCTTCACTACGGGCTGCAAAAACATGTTTCTTTTCAGGTTCATCTCTGAAATATAATATATTTTATTTAAAATGTATATCAAAGAAGGCATTAGTAGGATTATTTTAAATCTAATATAGATTCAGAAAGGAAGGAGCTTGGACATTATGGATACAAGTGGTGATAAGTCCAATGTCAGTTAAATCAAACATGTTCTGGAATGTATCATATTGGAATGTAACAAAACCAATACAATGGTGAATAAATATTTCTTTTCTCTTATGATACTATAATATAAGTTATCAATAAAATGTTAATAAATGTGAAAATTAAAAATGCAGACTTACATGAATGATATAGAAAATGAAAAAGATATAGTTTGATCATGCTCCATTTGTATAGATGAATTTTCCATTACAAATACTCCGGCTGGGTTTTTAGTATCAAACTTTCCCATTTCACTGATTTTAAAGTAAAATAAGTAATTGTTGATAAGTCTAAACCACCTCTCTTTAAAAACTGAAAACAGCATAAATAAAATGTTGTTATTTCAAAACTAATTTTATTGAAATTAAAAAAAAAATGATGTTTAGTTACCTGACTGATGTCGGTAGCTTCCATTAGATAACTTTTTATAGTTTAATCTTCCCTCAAACACACAGGGTTGATCGCTCAAAAGAGCGAGTTCACGAATATTGCTTTTCATTTAAATTATTTCCACAATCTTTTTAAGACAAAAGCAATATGCACTTTATAGGAACAATTTCTAGTTATTTGTCTTGTTGTTTTTATTAACTAACTATTGTAGCCATATTTTATACTAACAATTATTAACTAAAACAACACAGATCTAATGTAAAATACAATGTTTCTACACATTACACAATGTCATGGCTTAAGTTAAATATTGTCAATTAATATTTTACATCTGGAATTTAAATGATAAATACATATTGCAAGTATGAAAAGGATTTAAGTTCTATTTATAATGATTTACCCTTGAAAACGTCTCATTAAATGATAAAAATAATTAATAATACCAGCCTTACCTTACGTCAACATTAGCCACAGATTACGAATATGATTACAGATGACATCTAAAGACAACTTACTACTATGTTAGGTACAAACTCAACCGGTATATCCCAAGAGCTTTAACTCAAACTGCTCAAATTCATGAGCAAAACCGTGATTACCATGTAAGCACGTCGCTAGCGCATCCTGTAAGTACATTTTTATCAGTGTTCAAAAACCGACACTGCACTGGCAGGCGACAAGCTCTCATAAGTCATAATATCCAAGTTCCAATATTACTACCGTGTGAAGACCCCATTCACACGCTAGTATTATTGGATGCTTGGAAAGCGTGTAAGCGTACAATAAAGCACGATATTTTACTCAAGATAAGATATATATAAGATACAGAAGATAAGCACTGTTTATCATATTAATATTACATAGAATCAATAATCAATATTGTTTTTAATTCAAAATACCTTGTACTGTAGTTCAAAATACCCGTGGTAAGAAACTGACAGATAATAACCACAACCTACCACTCAACTGGCATTGTCCCTAATTTTGGCGAAAAGGAAGTGTATTAACACTATGTTCTCTGCAAGGCTGGATGTAACCACCCGATATGATGGTACACAACATTTTATATAGCTACTAGCGACCCGGTCGCGACTTGCCCGCTTAAACTACTGAATTATTTTCTTAATACACTGAATTACTTTCGTGTTTTAATATATATGTTTGCAAAGCACTTAAGATTTCTAATGTGAAAATGATTTAATACTTGTTATATTTCTGTACTTCCCATAAGAATATTCAACCGAATGTATGGAAAAAAACAACTTATCGCGAAGCAAAATCTCGTAGGGTTCAGCCTGCGTTGGCAATATAAGCGGAAAAAAATAATAATGGTGATTGCAATAAAAAATTACTTCATATAATTACTCATTTATTTTTAACTTTTAGTACAAAATAAAACTAGTACACAGGGATACATCTCAAACCTAGCATTTGCAATGTTGAAAATCCGAGGCTTACGACAATAAGTCTTCTCATTTGTACTATTTTAGACACTAACGTCACACTGATCATTCCCCCGTTCTAAAAAAAAAAATAAAAATTAGTCAAAACTGAATAATGTAATCACTCCTCGAGATATTCTTGAAATGCTCATTTTAATGCCAATATACACTACGTAACTACTGGTACATTAGAACCGATTTATAAGCTAACTTATTTTACAAATACACAATTTTGAGGTTTGGAGCGGCATTGGTGAGTTTTCAGGCACAATCAAACCAGTGCACCCCAATGCTTCAAATACATAAAACGACTTGTGCATTAAAAGAAAATTAACTTCATTAGATGGAAAATATATTGCATTTTAGGCCTTTAATGAGAATGGAGTCTTTTTGTATAATACAACCAAGTTGAAGTCGTTTATGTATCAAAAACATTATTATTTCTTCAAAATCTCCTTCACTGAACGCAATTTTTATCGGTCTTAATTATTACCATTGCTCGAATTATTATTTTTAAAATATTATTAATCATAAATCTTGACGAATTCTTACTTACAATGTAATAGTGCACCAAATGGATATGGACATTTAATTAAACAAGAACAAAAAAAAATCTTAACTTGCAAATAAATAGATTTTTTTATTTATAGCGTTTGTATCTACAATTTACCAATTGAATTACTGCAATTAAAATACACCAGCAATGCCCATACCCTACTTATTTTTTTAAATAAATTTATACAAATTAAACACAACTGTAAAATAGTCAATTAACATAAATCACTAATTAGGTCAAACATTGGAAAACAATATTGTAAAAATCTAATATTATTTCTCAAAAATGGGCACCAGGAAAAGAAATTAAATAGTAAAAAAAACTACCATGATATCATTAATAAGTACATCTCCACAAAAAATTTATTATATAAATTTAACACCCAATGTTGTATAATAATTTATAAAAAAAAAAATCAATTAATAAGAAAAATAAATCAATTAATAAGCAATTCATTCTACACACGATTTAAATATTAATAAAGCCTTATTGCTAAAAGGCGGATAATATTCGTGAGCGATATATATATATATATAAATAAATTGTTCAAGTTGTATTAGTGTATAAAAATGACATACAGGTATATCTGTATGGCGTCGGTGAAGTTTAACCTACGAAATCCTTGAAAGTACGTAGACCCTGTTCTAGCAATAACTACTTAACTCCTCAATAGTGGCTTGCATGCATGCTAACACTAATATTATTACACAGTATATTATTAGTAAGGCATTCGTTTGACTGGTTTGGTATGCAGCATTCCTGCATATTGCCACTACAAGTGTGTCTTGTAGTGATAAATAATAAATACGTACGTATACGTACTAGTACTATTGCTACATTTTCAGCAAAAATGTATAAAATGGGAGTCTTATAACATCGTTTAATAATAATTTATGCATGCCAACCACAATTTTACATATTAATCCACTTAAAGCCCGTACTAGGAATATTTTTTTGGCTTGATGGTTAATCATTTCTGACAAAATACAATACTAGTTATTTAGAACTGACATTAAGGGTCTTTGAATATTCTTTTACATTTAATATTACATAGTATAAAGAATGTATGAGATAAAAGAGGATTAATAACAGAAATATGGGATAAATAACCATGTTTTAATTGTAATTAAATTAAAAATTTAATGGAAATTCCCGCATTCGAGCTTTAACTGTATCAATTCCGCTTAAAATATGGCTAGTATAGTGCTATCTTAAACATATAATATTACTCTTTTTGAGATTATACACACTGCTAATACCCGTGTGAAACTGAATTTTATGTAAGGCTTAGAAACAAGATATTTTCATAACCTTTATTTACAAGCATTACTTTTGGCACAATATATAAATTAAATATCTATTTTTGAATGAATTTCATAATCATATAATATATAATTTTCCGTTTATGTAATAAAAAAATACCAATTTCATTTATTATTATGTAGTTATAATGAAGGCACAATATAGTTAAATCTGTAACAAATGATTCAACAATACATACGGATTACATAAAAATTAGGATACTGACATTTCACCTAGCATTAAGTAAACAATAAATTAGTCTAATCTTATACAGATTTAACTTTATTAAGGCTCCATGTTCTGGTAGCGAATGATATGCATATACACAATATGAATATCTTCATAATTACAATTTAAGTGTCATTACATATAAATATAGTATTTGAATATATTGCATATTCTCCAATGTTCGTTTTATAACCTTTATTGTAACGTTATATGCACAAATTACTATAAAATTTTATCAATTTACTTTACAAAAATAATAGTTGCCAGATTGTATTGCTAGTTAAGTTTTGTTTATTTTCTCATTATCTCATAATTATATAAAATTGTATACATTATAGTTACTTGTGAATTTTACACAATTGTATTGCTAAGTGTGTGTTACTGTATTATGTCGAATTAAAGAATGTATCTTTAACGCAGCGGTTATATTTTCGTCTTGTAAATTATAAAAAAAAATGATAATTGAGTCTATTCAAATGTTGACCATCATTTTGCTAGTATATTACATAATTTTTTATATGTACAAATTATTTACTCACACACGCCACGTAAGCTGCAAGATTTCTCATAGAAATGATTGACATTATTCAGACTGAGCTCTCCGTGAAACGTCAAAACGAAACAAAACAACAAGCATCCATCGAACGACCGATGCGGGAACGAATCGCTGCACGAATGTATTCCGAACACTAACACCTAAATGAACACATGAAATACAAATCCGTCGCGGCGCGATAGACGTTAGGACGTTCCCAGGAACGGCGACACATAAACCTAATATTAAATAATTACAATTCATAAAAATAAAATAAATTCATTAATATACATAATTACATTATATATTCGATAAAAAATTAACAAAAAACCGAAAGTCAACATCCGGGCGGCAGTGATGCAGAGATGCAGTGATCGTTAGGAGCGGCGGCGGTGCGAGAAGTGGCAGACCTCACAGCGCTAGGGGCGCTCCCATTCCACGGCGGCGGGCGGCGGCGCCCCGCTCCACGCACCCCACTGCTCGCGCCGGAAGAAGCGCTTCTTGAAGTGGTGCGGCGCCTGCGGGGACGGGGACGGCGACCCGCCCCCCGCGCCCGAGCCGCCCCCTGTCGCCGCCCCCACCCCCGTGCCGCCCGCCCCCGCCTGCGCCGGTCGCGCCACCTCACCGTGCCCGATGCCCGAGTCCGGCGACGTGTTGCACGCCTCGTCCGAGCGGCGCCGCTTGTCCTCCATGGCCGTCGAAGCGAACGAGATTATTTGGTCAAAGCGAAATGCTATCCGATCTTGCCACTTGCTCTCTTCGCCTTCCTCGCCGCCCTCGCCTTCTGAAACGATCGACATGTATCATACATCTCAAATAACAAGTATTCCATATAACTTTATATTTGTATATTCAAATGATGAACAAAAACATTGCAATACATTACCAGGTCGGTGCGTATCGTTCTCGGGGGGCTCAGGGGGCTCGTCGACAAGTGGCGTGGAGGTATTGGAGTGCGGGTCGGGCTCTGGCGCGCCGGCCGGCGTGCGCCCGCGCCAGTACTCAGACGCGAGCACGCGCGCCTGCAGGCACGCTGCTAGTCCTGGCACATTCAAATATACTGTTGTTATAATTTCAAATTATATATTACCTGTTACTCATATCAGCCCAGATTTTTGGTACATGGTATGTTTGGTACATGAGTAAGGAAACTCAACGCCGCGCTTTATGTACCAGAGCGGCAAAATGAAGATCATTCAGCTATAATCATTCCACAACAGAATAATAGAAGTATAATTATAGAATTTTTAAATTTGTTTGTACCTTCTAGTGGTTGTTGCGAAGGTGCAGCTGAAACAGCGGTGACGGGTTCATGATATCGAGCACTCATATTTACAGTGGCGTTGATGATACTCTGATTGGAAATCTCAAGCGTACGCTCAATTTCCCCGTTAACCAGGTCCCCTATAGTACGCGCGCCGGGCGCTGCTAACCGCTCTTGCGATAAATGCCGACGCAGCGCTAATTTTGCCGGAGATACCTGTATCATTCAAAATAACAAAATTAATCGAATTAAATACATACATTTTTTATTCTTTTTTTAAATTTGTCATAAAACATGTACAATAGGCGGGAGTAACGCTAAAAAGCATTTTATACCAGGCAATTTTACAATGAAATTTGACATTTAAAAAATATATATATATATAACAGTCCTTATGGTTACTTTTCTTTAAATAAATATACACATAATTCTTACTTGCGTATAGTCAGGTTGTGCGACATGATGATGACGTAAATCGGAAACACGTTGCTCAGGTTGTACGTGTGGCCGGCCCTCGCGCCTATCGTACCCGTAGCGGTCCCGCCGCACGTCGCGCATTTCTCGCGCGTCACGCATCTCGCGCACGTCTCGCATGTCACGCGGGTCCCGAACTTCACGCATATCTCGTAGATCCCGCACTTCTCGCATGTCACGATGATCCCGCACTTCCCGCACGTCTCGCATGTCTCGAGGCTCCCGCATGTCGCGTATGTCTCGGGGGTCGCGCACGTCACGGGGTTCGCGCACATCGCGTAGGTCTCGGGCGCGCGCGTACGGCGAGGCGGCGGGCGGCGTGGCCATGGCGGGGCGCTGCGCGTAGGCGTGCGCGGCCGGCGCCGGTGGGCGCACGTAGCCATTGTTATACGTGTGACTTGGTATCGGTTGTCTCGGCTATGAAACAGAATTCATATACATTTCAAGATTTTCAAATTTCACACATATAGCAGGTAGAAAAGTCTAGTGTAGTATAGTCAACTTTTCACTTAATTTTTGATATTGCATAATGAATTATAGGCAAATCGATAGACAGATTGTAACAGGCAATAAATTTTATAAATAGTGCATTGAGTTATTAGTTAATGAGGCCGTCGTGGCGCAGCGACACAAAGGTGTGACTGTGAGGCGACGGTTGTGGGTTCGATCCCCACTCGATGAAGTGAAATATTTATTAACACTTATAGTTGCATTTCTTCGCTCTGGTGTCGAGGCAAAGTGCGGCGTTGAGTTCGGCCACTCAACACGCAATGCCTCCCGAAGTCGGCAGAAAGTGGAGAACAGTGTCTCAACATGGGGTTCCCTCTGCCTACCCTGCAGTGTGCGGGATATAGCGTGAAGCAGAGAGAGAGATTTATTTTCACAACTTTGGCTTAAAATTAAAATAAACAAAATCAGTAAGTATTATAACAAAAAAAAAATGTGCCAATACCTCAAGCCTAGATGCTTTCCTGTGCTCTTGATCCTCATTGAGAACCGATGTGATGATGCTCTTCAGTCTATCCTCGAAGTTAATGACTTTAGGCGACTCCTGTACTTTGCCCACAACGTTCAGGGGCTTCTGCGCTTTGACTGGCGACTGCCTCGCAAGCGGCGGCGCCTGCGCACTGCGCGCTGGATGCAACTGTGCGCGATGTACAGGCACCGCTTTCGATTGCCTTTAAAATAACAACTCATCATAGTACACTAGAATAGATCTAACGTAATGAATGTAAATGTAAAAAAGCGACAAGTACCTATGATGGTCGGGTTCCGGGATGCGGGCGTACCCGTTGACGATGACGTTGGGCTTGGTGCCCTTGGCGGCCTCGAGCTGGCGGCCGGTCTCGAGGATCTTCTGCGCGAGCAGCTCGGGGTTCTGCTCGTCGATCTTGCCGACGTCAGGCACGTCGGGCCAGTCCTGCGAGCGCGAGCGGTGGTCGCGCCCCTTGCGCGGCTTACAGTTCACGGAGTGCGGCTTGACGGTGGCCACGGGGACACCGGCGGGAGCGGGCACGCTGGCGGGCGCGGTCCGGGCCTCCGCCCCACGCTCCATCTGCTCGATTTCACCACGCAGGTGTCCCACCTGCGCGTGCAGGCGCTTCCTGTGCGCTAGCGTCGCCGATATCTCCTTCAGGATGCACTCGTGCGCTATGTTCTGCGTCATCTCCGCGTCCGGAGGTATATGACCCATTTGCCTGTATTTTTCGGTTATCTCGAACGTTCGCTGTTTCACCAGTAACGCCTGTTCAGCTTCTATATTGTTAACCTGAAAACGGTTTTTCCGTGAGCGCATCTATCGATTGTAACTTCGTTAAAAATTAAAAAATAATTACCTGGGCTTGCAGTTTGCTCGCCTTGCTCTGCAGCTCCTTGTGACGGCCTACAATCTCTTTGGCTTTGGCGAGTAAGTCGACGGTGTTATTGGCGTGGATGCCAAGCTCACTCATGCGCGCTTTCAATAGAGCCACACTGTCGCTTATTAACACATTGATTTGTTTATCCAGTTGCGAGGCACGAGATTTTAGCTTCTGATTTCGCTCCTGTAGTACAATAAAATAATTGTAAAGAACCAACCATATGAGAAGTACACATTTTATAATCTGTGTCAGTGGGCGCACGAACCTTCTCCTTGTCGATCTGCGCGCGCACGTCCGCGGCGTACTCGGGCGTGTTCATGCGGCGCACGAAGGCGAGGTACTGGTCGCGGAACATGTCGAGTAGCAGCTGTAGCGAATAGGGTGCGTTAGGCGCTCGCGGGATGTCCAGCTCCGAGTGCAGGCGCTCGGCCGGCTGCTGCTGCACGCCCAACGCCGATAGCCGCTGCTCTACGCAGCCGGGCGGCGGCGCCGTGACCGCGCCGTTGTGTAGCGTGGAGGCCAACGTGGTGGAGTGCAGCAGGTCGAGGCCGGCGATGGCGGCGGGCGCAGCGCGGCGGCGCTTGGCGCGCGCGGCTCGGCGGCGTGCCCCACCCGCGCTGGCGCTGCGTTTGCTGGTGGCGCGGCGGCTGCGGTCCCCGGTGAGAGAGGAAGAGGCCCAGGGCGCGCCCCATTCGCGTGGCGCGGGCTCGGGGCCGGGCGCCTCGTCCGTGCCGCTGGACTCCTCCTCGGTCTCGTCGCTGGAGCGCCGCACCACACGCCGCTTGGCCGGCGTAGCTCGCGCTCGCGTGCGTCCACCCTCGCCCCTGATTTGTTAAAATTATAAAAATATTCTTTATTCAAATACATTTTACAATCTCAGAAGGCAGTTCCTACGGAAGTGCCAACTCTGCCTTGATCTGGATCCTTCGCCTTCTCCAAGTAGCACCTGGTTTTCGAGGTATTACGTGTTGAGTAGTTAAATACAATATATTATTTGAGAACTGAAGTGAGAAACAAGACTATTTAATGATAATAAATTAAAATATTGAAAATTATATACAATAAGGACGACCTCTATTTAGGTTTAATTAAATATTTCAGTAAACATCTTTTTATATATACACGTTAATTAAGTGTTCTAAGTAATTTAGCTAACTTTGAAAATTCTTACGATGATGACAGTTTTTAAACGAGCGATCGTACGAATATTAAATAAATATATAAACATAATTTATAAAATTACTGGATATATTGTATCTTAAAAAAATATTTTTACTATTTATTAATTAAGATAAATTAAGTAGAAGATTTTATATCAAAATTCTATGCAAAAACATTTGAAACATATAACATATTTAAAACGTTCGAAATAAATAACGTGTATTTATGTAGTTTGAGGAACAAAGAAAAATATTTTTATACAGTATATAAATTTAATCTCTTATCTGCTTCAAAATGAACAAAATTGGCTTTGTCGTAATAGTTAACAAAATTATCAACATTTATTATCAACAGTGGATTTAGTTTCATTGTATTTTGTGAATAAACAATACTAAATAAAAGTACAAAAAGGTCATAGATTAAGGTAGGCAGGGCACAGTGGGCAGATAGTGGGTGATTCGTTTGTGCATGTAAACTTTATTTTGCATTCATTAATAATTCATTTTAAAATACGAGAAATAATTATTGAGATTTTTATATTGTTTTTCGATACTACATCGAGTCAATATAAAAGCACATAGTGCCATCAAAGATATTTAATATGCTTTCAAATATATTTTTTTCATAATCTCATAAATAATAATAAGCCTTTATTTCTATGATCTATGACTTGATGATAAAACAGAAATACAAATTTAAAACTATAAGAAATAAATTTTCAAGAATTTTCAATTTTCAATTTATGCGTGTAGATCCAGGATAGTGCACCATAGGATAGACATGATAGCAAGCTCGAGTCGATGACTTTTTTCTTTTGCTTTAGTGTATATTTTGCTTTTAATATCTCTTAAAGCTCCGGTATTTTTTCCATGTGATATAATTCGACGCTCTAGTTCGTCTTTATGCCTTGATTTCGTGAAAGAGATTTGTTTGCCAAGGTAAACACATTCGTTTACGTACTCAATATTTGCCCCGTCTACTGTTATAGGATTTTGGTAACGATTTGTAGTAACTTTTATTTTTAACTCTCATAAAACCAGTCTGTAATTTTACCAAGAGCGAGAATCGAATTCACAAGTACTATATTTACTGTCATGATCTATATCAATTTGCCACATGAAAGTGTGACACCTAAGGGGAACGTAAAAAGGTGCCAAGGGGGCATAGACTGATAACTAGATAGAGAAATATATATTTTACGCGTTTGAATTATTTTCGGTCAAATTCATTTAATTAGTTTGAAGTTTTTGTATTGGACTGTGAAACCTTGGCCCATGCTATATTAACAAAAATGACCTGCACACCCCCAATACAAATATGAAAATAAAGATAAAGAGATCTTTTTTTAAGGTTTATCTGTAGCGGGGTAGCCAGCGAGGCAGCTTACCTGATGGGTCTGGGGCGCGCCAACTTGCGGCGGCGCTCGGGCAGTGAGGCGGTGCTGTGGTTGCTGTTTCCGTTGAGCAAGTCAGGCGTGGGCTGGCGCGTGGGCGGCGCGCTCGCGTTACGCTTGCTGCCCTCCTCCTCCGCCTGCCCGCCCTGCAACCAACCACACCCGGACGTCTACATGCGCTCTGCACTATGCACTCTTACAAACCATTATACACACACTATGCGAACTTTCAATTTACACTTTTGACTGATTGTTACTATAAAATATTTGTTTTATTTACGTTAAAATAAATAAACCGAAACAAATTATTGTACAACGGACGATGTRATACGCACAGATTGTATAATGATTTATATATGGTTGTGCATGACAATAATAGTTAAAAGTAATTATGTAAATGGAAACAGACCCTTTTGCTGACCTTGAGTTTCGGATTTTTCAGTCTTTGAAAGTATCTCTCCAATTTGGTCCTATCAATTATGTGCAAGTAGTAAGACACTGGCTTGCCTGTCCACGAGACGGAGCCCTTGAGCGGCGACATTTCACTGACGTGCATGATGGTCCCGATATCACTCAGATTCCTGTCAGTTATCCTAAAATTCAACGGGCAGAAGCTTTTTGATGACACTATTTTAGCTCCATCTTTCAAATCCGCAAATCTTTCCTTCAGTTGGTGATCGACGTGTGGTCCAAATGCGAAATTATTTACAAACACTATTGTGGCCGAATTAATTTTCTCTCTATGCTCGTCCATAAGAAAATCGCCTTTTATTAATTTATATTCTCCATACTTTTTCCCATACCACCTCATCCACATTCTAAAGTGTAGGTCCATGCACTGAAAATAAGGACGGAAATTTTCTTCAATGTCAACATGTCAATGATAAGATTCTCGTCAGATATTTATTAGAATCACGCAATGTATGTAGAATTATGTTCAGCAGATAATTATGAACATTAATAATTAATCAGACAATTGTCTATGTCAGATGATCCGATTCACAAGATTTAATAGTCAAAAATATGCATAACACGCAAATAATTATTTACAAAAATTAAACAACAAACCAACCTCAGCATATTTACTGGGCACTTCTGCTTTCTCGACTCCGAAACATATCCGACACGGCGTGGCGGCGGCCATCTGCAGCACCACCTGCCCCACGCCCGAGCCGAGGTCCACGAACACATCCTCCGCCGTTATGTCAATCTGATCTATCATCTGACATACGAGCTCATACGATGTCTCGCCGTATACCTGCAAAATGTACGCCATTGATATTCACATATAGCAGGGAGAGAAGCTAGTGTCATTAGAAACATTCGGGTATTGAATGGAGGAACTCTACGTTGCACTTTAGTTTTACCAGAGTGCTGAAATTAATACAATGTACTATCTAGAGCGAGAGAATAGAGCTCGCAACCACCACATTTATAGTCAGACCGGTTTAATTTAAATAGCGCTTCTCTTTAATCAGATAGACTCAAGTTCTTTTGATAATTACTGAATTTAAATATTCATTTGCGCTTTTTTAAAAATTTCAAGAAACTCGAATCATTTCGTTGCATAAATTTATACAATGAAATGATTGAGTCTTTTCTTTCGTATACATTGTCATATTTAACTTATATATATAGAGGCCAATCGAGATACATCAGATTGTGGTTTCGACATATTTCAGGAAATGACATATTTAATATTTCAATTTCTTAACTCTAGAGAGCAGAGGAAAAGAGAGAGAGAGAGAGAGAGAGAAAAAAAACACTTACTTCAGGTGAAAAAGGTTCATATTGATTCAATTTGTCAGGATCCGAAACGGCTTGATTGTACGTTTGTTGTAAGATGTGTTTTAGCAGACCCCTCGACGGATACTTGTTCAAGCGTTGAGCTGGCAGTGAAGTTCCCTTTTCCTAAAAATATTTGTCACAGATTGTATATATGAAACAATAAATACTATTCTTAATTTTTTTTAAAGTAGAATATATACTTTATAAAGTGCTCACATAACGTAAGAAACATTTCGATATAATTCATGTCGACATCTTAGCCTTCACACTTGTCCAATTAATATTATAAACATAATATAGACAGACAAAAAATAATAACAAGTAATACGGAATTCTCTTTTTAACCTTGACATTGGCAATATGACAAAATACTGAACTATAGAGGCACTTGATCGCGTATAGGAACAATGTGGTTGGCCTTGTGTTCGATTACGATTCGAGTTTTTATATGTAATATCAACCAATAGTCATGTGGTTTAAAAATTTAACTACCCACTAATCTTATCGATTTATCGATTATTATTATATCGATTTATTATATTATCGATTGACAATTAAATCTATTGTTCTATTTACATACACTTTAATCCCTATTTGTACGTATAAGTGGTCGCTTTGTGTCCGTCCGTATACAACATATGAAGTAAATTACTAAAACATTATTCAAAATATTCTCTCATTGAGGTTCCGTGCAAGTGCAAATGAAAGCGCCACATGAACTGTAAAGTAGGTCAAATATTTTCAGTTTTCTAGGACACGCTTTTTACTGTAGCTCTTGCATTTTGTGTTGAAAAATAAATATAGTTATTATTAATGACACTTCTACAATTAATTAAGTGTATTTATAAAATGTGATTTAATGTTCTACTCGTTGTGATTGCTATAAAAATTTTGCTGGTTATAAAAATTAGTTTTCTTTATTATTACAGATATAGGATTGATACAAAATAAATGTAAGTAAATAACTTAATGGTAATAGCAAAATAAAATCTATTTTACCGAAGGCATCATTCGATTTTTATATTATACACAGCAAATATAGTATGTATATAAATGTGAATACATATTTGGTATCTACACGAACGAAACGAAGCCAGTTCGCGGCAACAGCGGCAACGGTGGCAGTGGGCGCGTGGCCTCGTGCGTTCCTTGTTTACGTTGAGCAGGCATTTCATTCATGCATCCATCGTTATTATATCGAACTGTGCCTACATTTGACCTCAATGTTAACAGTCTACAGCTCAAAATATAAACTATGACCTCCCAATGGGATCGAGTAGTAAAATTAATACATATTATTATCATACCAAAGGTTGGCGGTGAAAGTTGTCTAATATATGTATGTACTAATAAACGGCGACCCGCCCGCGGCTTCCCCCACTTGAACTACATTTATTAATTGAGTAATCTACATTACTTTCGTTTTCTAATGCTAAATTGATTTTAAAAACGATTTTTTGAATATATAGTGTGAGCCAATTTACCAACACAATTATTTACAGCAATTTTTTTCAATCTACATTCTTTAAAATTATATATCACTTTTTACAAAAAAAACAGTTTGTTAATAAAACAAACAATGTGAAAACTGCAATTAAATCGGTTCAGCAGTTTCTGAGTTTTTATGTTCTATGTTCCGTTCAGTTACGGTTTTGTTATATAGGTATAGATGTTTAAATATTAAATAAGTGTATTTGATGATGATTTTAGGTCCACTGCTAAAACCATAGAAATGACGAAGACGATGACGACCAATTTTGTGTCTTCGACATGTCTTGTGACCATAGATGCGAGACAAACCGTAAAAGCCCATGCATTCAAATTGTTCTTTTGGTGTTTTATATAAAATTGAAGTCAAAAAATATTATCCGATCAAATCAAATTCCGAGAGCAATCGCTAGCGCAACCAAAAAAAAAAGGTCATTAACACTACGTGAGACATTCGCGCTTGCTCAATATTGCGGTCAATGACCCCCAAATACTACCTAAAATAACTATTATTATATTTCGCATTCAAATATATTTTATTGAATGTATATTATAAAAATAGATTAATATATTATAGACAACGTGATGATAAATGTCACATTATTTACATATGTGCCGTAATTATGAGTAAATATTATTAAAATCAAAATATATCATGAATAATGTCTAAATTCTTCAACAATGAATGAAGGCAATCAACTTTTAGTAGACGCCTGCGTGTCCGCTGCTGAGGTCACTCAACTCAAGATCGACACTAATGTCGATGACTGAGAGTTTGTAATTCAAAGACTTTCACGGGCGATGATATACGGCGCACTTTCTTGGAGTAAATAAAAACAAAGACTGCAATTATCACCCCTCTTGAAAAATATTTATAATTATAAATTTTTTTTTTGATAGTCCAAAATCTCGTTTAGACAGTTTAGTATAAATTTAGTTATAAGTGATAGGAAAAATCATTATAAAATTATATTTGAAGTTAACTTCATTCATAACAAGTGCATACACCTGTAAATTTAAGTTTGACGACTTAATAAGATGTATTTCTCGTCTGGGTCATGAAATGAGTAAGGGACCCTACAGTGTAGGAAAAATATGTTTGTAAGACGTATAATTTGAAACGATTAAGACCAAAAGTAAAAAAGATTACTGTCTAATACTTTGTAATATAAAGGAGCTTTAATATATAAAAATTAGGAAAAAGTAAAGGTTAAATTTGATATACAGGTGGAAGATATCGGCGATCCTTTTACCAAAACAGTATATATGTTAAAATATTTCAAACCAATACCTAAAGAAATTAATCGAGATATCTCAACAGTTTAGACATAAGAATTTTTTAAAATTCTTATTATATAAGGCATATCATATGATAGAGTACTTAAAAGTGTGGTTTCATTTAAAGTGTTGCTTCTTCCACCCTGTATAGCTATTTCTACTTCTAACTAATGTGTACATCCGTTTTTATCCACATCCACAGACGAGCGCCAAGGGTCACGGGTACCGAAAGTGAACCTTACGAAGGAGCACTATCCAAATTATGCAGAGGTCAAGTCAGATCTATTAAAACCTCTAAAATAAAGGTCATCATCATCAAAGCATCGTACCAATATGTAACTAATAATAATAATATTTTATATGAATATGTCACGTATCAAATAGTTAAATAATAACAACGTTTTTTATAATTATTTTTAATTAGAAGTAGTACATTGTTTTATAAACTTTACGTTTCATTTTATTAAGAAATTTAACGCTTTAAATAATATTACTTAATACTCAATATTATTAAAGCTCTATTACATATTATTTGTTTATTCATAATCATAACAAAAGTTGGCAAAAATTTTAAACAACATAACAATTTAGAGCTAGAAATTAACTTGAACTATTTACAACGCACAATCTACATATTTATAGTTTTTGCACTGTATATATTTCAGTTTCCCTTAATTTTATTTATGTGAATTAAATGTCCATCAAAGAGTACATTGGTAATAATATAACATTAATAAGTAGAACTAGTAACGTAATACAGGAAATGTAACGGCGTGCGTCTGCAAAGTTACTTCCTATATCGTAAGCACAAGGTTACGAACGTGATAAGTATGCGCATACTAGTCATCGATCACTTGGTGACATCATGACCGAATACAGAGGTATTTTAATGGCCATCATTAATTAATGTGTCCTTACACACATATTTTTTCACTAGTCGCCCTGGGCGGCTTCGCCCGCTAGAACTATACGAATATTTATAATAATACATTTATGAAATTATTTTCAATTTACGGAGTGAATTTAAAAAAACCCGTGAAATATGTGTTTATTAAAATATTTTTAGGAGTCTGAATTTCAAATTTTATCAAAATCGGTGCCGATTTAAAAAAAAAATATTCAAACAAACTTTCAACCCCTACTTCATCCCTTTAGGGTTAAAATTTTTCAAAATCCCTTCTTAGTGGGTGTCCACATTAGAAAAATAAGCATCTATCCAAATTTCACGTTTCTACGCTCAGCGGTTACGGCTGTCCGTGCGTCTTACCTCTGTCAGTGGGAACATCTCCTTTTATGTATATAGATAGATAAGTACCATATGATTGCATAAAATAATAAGTGATAATTATTTATATTTGTACTAACTAGCCTTACTATTTCTAACACACGCTGCCACCGCCCGGTAACAATTATTTTCAGCATTGCTATATATAGATAGCCTAACAGTATGTTGCCGAGATAGCATAAGCCATAAGACATAGAGACGGTACGGCTAAATATAAGTCACGCACACGTTTCATACATTTACATAAACAATTTTGAATAAATTCGAAATTGTAAATGATTTTCTCGTTTTATTTTTATTCAGTCACTAGTGGCCTTTATAAATCCTAAATGACTTCCATGGCATAGTAAGAAATGGTGTGCAACATGTATAAATAGAGTAGCCTCGTGCGATGTCTGCTACGACCATCGATCGTTGCGTCCTCGCCGCCATCTTGGCCCTCACGTCTCCCTCCTGCACTCCGCGTCCCACCCCCCCTCTATTGCCCCTCACTGCCCCACATTCACGTTTCGTTTTGCACATGCTTCGTATGATTGTCTTAGAAACAATAGCTTAATAAAA
>JBAIZZ010000157.1:1293441-1357877 GCA_037355905.1 Heliconius aoede
TAACTGTTATATTTTATTACATTTATTATTATTAAACCTAGGGTTTTTTTAACATCTTAAGCACAACTGCTTTAAATAGCAGTTATAATTTATAGTGTACTTTTGCAACATGGAATCATTAATCTCTTTTAGAGTATAATGTCACGAGTTATTTTTTGTAAAAAAAAAAAGATATCAAAAATATTGCAAATTTAGTTCAATAATTTTTCTTCTATCATCAATTGCAATGAGTAACCTAAAATTATAATACCAACAATATAGATAGCAAGACAAGACTATCTTAGTTGATTTTACGTACTTTTGCAGTCACAACAACTTTAAACTAAAATATGAGTAAATATGGGACTGTTAAGCTACGCAACAGTGTGTACATATCTAAAAAAAGCCGACACCTTGACAAAACACGAGGTCAATACACTCAACAACACCAGATCCATGTGATCAGTGATGAAGTAGTGTATTAAGATACAAACCTAAATTATATCTTACAAGAAAAGTTACCAAACTTTTAAAATAATTCTCTCTTAGGTTTTTATTATAAATTAGCTAAGCGCAAATATCTACATTATACATATACATACATCTAGTTATTTTAACTACACACTACAATATTTCATTTCATATTTCTCATTCTTTGGGAGTTATTTAGCAACAGAATATAAGTAATTGAATCGCTTGTTACGTGTAATCGTTTTGAAAGATAGTTAATGTTTATGTTTTTAAGTAACCAAATTTTGATAACTACTCCTTACCGAGCCATGACCCGATGTGAGGGGCCATGTATAAACAACAGGTTCCGCGCCTGCAGGAGAATGCAAGCGTAAATCCAAAGCCATGATAAGATAACCGCTGCATTAATGCACACTCTTTTCACTTATACACTAAATTTATCACTATAAACAATTGATATTAACATAATTTCACTGCACTTTCACACACACACACTCTGAACTAGGCTGGGCGCCATGTTGAAAATAATATCAATCTAATCATGGCCGACAGCATAGTGTTGTCATACCAAAAACAACTAAGCAAAACATTGTGTATTGATAATAAAAATAATGAATATAGGATCATGTTAAAAATATAAACATGCAACAGCTATAAAGAATGTAATAATAAATCGTCCAAGACCTTTATATACTAGAACTTGGTTAAATAACATTTGTAAAGATAAAATTGGTATTTAATTAATAGGTTAAATAACCAATTTATAAAATTTTATGTAAAAATACTTTTAGTATTTTTATGATAAGTGTATAAATATTTTTAAATTAAATTTTGGCCATTATATTTGTCTTTCTGTATCGTATTCCGTACTTAGTACATTAGATATTAATCACCGTATATTATTCAGTATTTTGACATATATATGGCAACTATGTTAATTTTCATTGTTCAATAATAATCAGAATTCAGAAAATTCTTTGGCAATGAGAAGCGTATTTTTTGTGAAATATTGAATATTTCATTTATTTAACTATAATATTAATTGAAACGTTATATTAAGGAATGTAAGAAATATTTTTATGTTAACTCCTAATATATAAATTTTATATTGTTTGAGTACACTAAATTTTTTACAATTTACCGGTATTTTTTTCTAGAATTTTATAAGATGTCTGATTCAGAGGATGAAGGGGCTAAGATACAAGAATTTAAGGAAGTAGCTGAGGAAATAAAAAGATGTAAAAAAAATCCAGAAACATCTGGAATGTTTGTATCTGGTTGGGATGATGCTGATCAAGAAATTGACGTCGTCAAGGATCCTACAGGTATTTTATCTTAATTCAAATATGAAACTTTGTCGAATTTAAAATGAATAATTATAGTCTTTGATTTTTGTAGCAAATCCAATTGATCACGTCCTGTGGGCTGCCGAAAATGGAGAGCTTCGTACTCTCAAAGAACTTTTATCTAAGCAACCTGGGCTTGTACATGCTAGGGATTCTGATGGATACACACCGCTACACAGAGCTGCATATAGTAATCACATTAATGTGATTGCATATTTACTTAGTTTGGGAGCAAATATTAGTGCAAAAACTGAAATGGGATGGACACCACTACATTCAGCATGCAACTGGAATAATTATGCATCTGTTGCAAGGCTACTTGCTGCTGGTGCAGATCCTGGTGCTCTCTCAGATGGAGGTAGTTATATTTATAGTATATATATATAATGCATGAGTAAATTGTACTTCCTACTGCTTTAAGAATATTTGATGATCACTAAAATGATCGTCAGTCGCCTGCAATGGAGTCAGAGAAGACAGCATATGAAAGTAATTTAAAAAATATATGCATAGTTAAAATGTAGGAGACAGTTCTTTAGATAATTTTAACCTTATATTTCATCCATCCATCCATCAGCCCTTTGAAGTCCACTGCTGGACATAGGCCTTCAAAAGACTGATGATCTTCTATTTAATCACTTTGAAATGTACTGAGAAAAACTGTACTGTGCTTTATATAATTTTCAGCTAGTATGAAATGATTTATTCAAATCTAGTGCTTAGGTCTTAGTGCTTCGAGTGACTGAGAGTATCGCAATCATCTGGAAAGCAAGGCCAAGTCAGCCTCGAAAAAACTGGGGGTTTTAAGCAGAGCGAGAGGATACTTTACACAAAAACACCGATTGGCTCTATATATATATTTATCATGGGGAGTGTTCTGAAGAACTATTTGACCAATTACCTGCCGCCGAATTTTCTGACCGTACAATACGCCACAAGTTCAAATATCATCCACTCCATCTGGATATGTGGCACTCCACTACTGTACGGTTTCATAAGAACTTCATTCCACATGCCACGGAACTGTGGAATGGCCTACTCGCGGCGGTGTTTTTAATAATTTTATTTCTTCGCTCTCGTTTCTCATCGGCTCATCTGTTTAGCATCAGTATTAATTTCCCCTAAGTTATATAACGCAAAGGAAGAAATAGATATATCAACAACCCCAGATAGGGATTAAACTCATCACTCAACATAATATTAATACCAATTATTTTTGATTTAGTTTGACATACCCATATACTTTCTATTTCAGATCAATCACCAATCCATTTGGCAGCTGCAATAAGTCACAGTAAATCAACCTTGCTCCTGCTACTCCTTCGAGAAGATGTTGTAGAAATATCCCGAAGAGCTAACAAGTCAGATGAAACACCAGAGCAATTGGCTCGTAGTCATGGGATTTACTCATCTTTATTTGATATGGTCCTTCCTGCTGCTTCACATATACGTTCATTGTCCTTCACTTGCAATCCGTATGTTAGGGCATAAATTATTAAAAGTTAAAAAAAATTAACATCATTGACTCTAATTTATATAATTAGCATAATATTCCAAATTTAAAACTATATTCCTTTTTTGAGCTTAATCAATAAAGTATAAATATTTGAATGTGCTTGCATTAATTGTTGCACATTAACTTGTTAAATAAGTATAGATTTTATTTATTTCAATAAAATATATTTACATTTTAATTATTAATGTGCTTAAAAATTCTATCTAAATATTATGCACAATAATTCACTTCATATCAATATATTGTCTGAGCGAAAAAAATAACACAGTGATATTAAAAAAAACCTGCTTCACTTTGTGTCCCGCACACCGCAGGCTAGGCAGAGGGAATCTAGTGTAAAGACTCTGAATTCTGGAGGCATTGCGTGTTGAGTGGTGAAACTGAATGCCGCGCTTTGCCTCGACACCAAAGCGAATAAATTGAATTATAAATTTGAGTAATAGTCACGCCTTGTGCCCCTGCGCCGTGACTTGTTGGTCTACATTATTACTACATTAATGGTATTATATAGAAAATTTAATCTAAAGACTTAGTGTTTCTCTGCCCTTTGCTACATTTACTTAAGTACTTTTTGTGTCATACATTCAGTTAGTGATCATTTGTTATTTAAGATGTAGTGTTTTGTATTTTCATGGCACTAAATAATAGTAAAGATGGCGGAATCATTATAGATCGGATAACTGACGCTCTACTATTCCTAATTTTGGAATAACAGCCGCATATGGTGACTGTTCTTTGTGTGTGTGGGTTTCAATATTATATTATAGCTGTGGTTTTAAATGTAATAATTCCATGCGTTATTTACAATAAAAAAGTATTTGTCTTTAAATTAAGTTAATTTACAACTATTTTAAGTATTTTCGTTAATAAATGTTGCAGATAATCTTGTAAACTATAAAAGATAATAAAAATAAAACAAAAATTATTTTGCTTATTTGTTTATTTTCTACAATTTAAGTGTAATGGTAAAATGCACGCGAACAAGAGATAAAAATATAAAAAAAATAATTTTATACAGTAAAAAGCATGACTGTATACATTTTAGAAGTACAATTAAAACAGCTTTACGCATTTATCCCTAGCAGGGTAGTGGGAGAGAACAGAGCGCCAAACGCTCGGTCCCTACATACCTCTTTCCACTCCGTCCACTGTCATCAACCTCTTCATGCATGCCCTCGGGAGGGTCCACATGCTTTTTACGTGACCTTCCTCCAGTATCTTAGATACTGTTTTCGAAGTTGTTGTTGTTTTCGAAGGTGAACCGAGGTCTATTATATAATTAAAACACCTTTCTTTAGTAATAATAATTTATTTCTGATTTTTTTTGAATTATTAAGCTTATGATATAAATATGATCAAAACACAATATGTATACAATAATACAAAAAATATATATAATACTATAAATAGAAGTAGAATCTTAGTCTCAAATCTATTTCTTAACTAATTAAAAAATGTAAGTTGAAAACTTACAATTAAATCTATAAAATGTAATGAATTATTTATACGATCTACTTGTAAGGTTTTCCAGAACATGCATAGCGCCCGACACAAGATAACTTTCAGAAATCAAATTCTTTAGGCTAATTATAAGATTTCTTTTATCAACTCGATGCAGTTCACTAAGGCCTTGCCTTGTCTTAGGAGTCATGTATGGTAAAATTAGGCAACCTAAACCTAAGCATTTACATCTTACACAATTTCTCCATATTTCAACTAAATCTTCATCTTTAATTACAGGGCATACTGGTAGTAAGTTCAAAGCCTGGAGACACTTGGCCTTTTGGCGATCAGTGATTGGATAATCTGCACGTTGAAAGGGATTTAAAATGATTGCGCGCCAGGCTGAATAAATAATTTTATCGGGTGGATGTTGGAATTTTAACAAAAGTGGCATGATTTCCTCAAACAAAGAAGCGCGTATTAAAAGAGGTATAACATTATGTATTATATCTATATTACCATACTTATGAGCCAATTGGGCTGCAATTTTAAGACCTTCATTATTGTTTCCAGCTTGAATTAGTTGGTTAATAGCGAGTATCTTGTTTTGCGTAAATGTAGCGACAATCCAAGGCATGTCGATTTTTTCTAGATTGACAATATACAGTAGTTCTAATAAAGATGTCCAAAGAACGTCGCGTTTCCTATTGCTAACTATAATTATTGAGTCTGGTTCAACAACGCTCATCAAGCATTGAAGGGCTCTTAGTTTTTTACACTTATTATAATCGCTTTCATCATCAAAGGCAATTCTAGATAAATATATCGCCCCCATTTTAGGGCAAGTAGCTTTTAGTATGTATTTAGCCGTAATTAACTCTTTTACATCCAATCCTGGTAAACTTTTTTTTTCTTTGTCGACTTTATCAAGCATATTCTCAAGTAACTGGATTCTGATTGAGCTAATATTAATGTTATTTTTGTCAGCTATTTCATTTGCTACGCGGTTTATATCGTGGCGCACAATTTTTTCTATAAAATTTGGATGTAAATATAAAGCGTGTATAAGTTGAGCGGGTTCCGTTGACAGTCGAATAAGTTCTTCACAGGCCCAATTTACTTTATGAAGGGCGTGACGTGTTGACAGTGTGGTATGTAATTTTTCCATTTGTCTAACAGCTCGATTTCCGGGCTGAATAGTGGCCCACCTTTGAGAGAACTGGTAACAAAGTTGGGCAGCTTGAACTTGGTCTGCACCTCTAGCACACCCTTGAAGTACATAAAAGAGACATGCACTCGCCCACTCCATGTTCGCAATATAGCTCACACATCGATGAGCTGTTCGCAATAAAGGTTCTTCACGCGAAGTTAAACGCCAGTGATCGTTATCTTTGGAAATATTGTCGTTATCAGGTTTTTTGCGAGTGGTCATTGTTTGCTTTACTGCATTACTGCATATCATATCTTTAGCTGTTTGTAAATCTCCATCCAGTGAAAGTAAAGCTACTACAGGCAACCAACATTCATATGTCTCTAATGTTATTTCTGATTTCAGGTTTGACCACATATTGTCACGCATAAAAAGATGAAAAGGTAATCGGTACTTTCCGATTTCAGGAAAAATTCCTTTATCTGAGAAAAGTTCAAACTCATATTGTTTTGGAGCACTTTTCCTTTGATATCCCTTTAAGAAATTTAATAAATAATACTCTTTCAAATACTTTGGTTCCGTTACCGCAGAAAACATTAAGTGGTAAATACAAAAATATACTTCATAATAATACGGATTAATAGACACTGTGCAACCATGAATCACCACCTCACCATTTTTCCAAAAATCGTTGAGTACGTCTTTTAAAAATTCCTTATCGTCTATACTTTCCCAAAGGACTAGGCATTTCGAAAACAAATCTGCAGCTTCGTTTTCGATAATCAGTTCTCGATAACTTAAGTCATTTTCAAATATCTTATATTTCAAATCCCAATTAGTCAATAAAGATATGAGTAATGAGGAAAATCCATTATTGAGAGACACATTTAGAGTGTTACACAATTCTACAACACGATCGAACGACGTGTACGGATTATGTCTCAAAAAATAAAACAGAAGTACTTTCCCATCCCACGTTTCTTCAATGTTTTCCGCCACTGCTATTTCGGATAAATTTATATTAAACTTTGTCTTCAGTATATAGTGTGGAGGATGCGACATAGTACTTGTAGGTAGAATATGCTCAAGGTCAAAAGTATGTCGAATAACAGGGGAAGAAAGATAATTAAAAACGTAAGGAGTTAATGAGTCTGACTGCCCTTTTAGCAGATCTAAAAGCCACATTTTGTCTTGCATTTCCTCGGTACTTTTCAACGTCAGTAGAAGAGATGTTACTAAAGTTTGATCAAAATCCTGAAAAGCTAAAACTTTTGTAAGAAGCCTCTTTGTAACTTTATATCTCATTTTGAAAATATTATCACACAATGATATTCCTGTATTTGACGAAAGATCAACAAAGTTAGCAAATATTCTTAATGGAATAAAGTCGCTTTCCGACAACATGTCCGAAATTGTAGAGTCCGTGATGTTTACTGATGAAACAGATGAATAAAATTGTATTAAATCATTTAACCTCTTAATGGAAGACATGGACAAAAATATATACTGAAACTTCCATGCAACGGAAAGGTTTTTCAATATAACACTAGTATGTATAAGTCCATTAAGTATAGATAAATATTTAAGCAAATGATGAAGATGATCTTCACTACAAGCACTGAGAACTTCTGATAATATATTGTGGGATTCCACCAAAAGAACAGGGTTGTTTCCATCTTTATATTCGGATAAAATAGATATATTATCATCATCTTTATCCTCAGACAAAACCAATGATTCCACGAGCACTCGTGCGCGTCTACTGGAAGAAGTTTGACGTAATTTAGTTATCAGTTCAGATTCTTTGTATAATTTTTGGTTAATAAGCTTTGATATACATCTTCCACGGCCAGAACTTGATTCAAAATCTTTATTTTGTTTGATTTTTTTAAGTTCTTTAGTACAACATCTTTGATTATTGACACTATTTAAATTGAGTTTTATATTGTATGAATTTTTTAAGTGATACAGATTTTCCAAGTTATCTATTTGTATATTATTAAGTAAAGAAGATCCTTTTAAGAAATCTATGTAATTCTTTTCAAGTAGTGGACTAGACATAGTGCCATTTATTATCTGCTCATATTTGTTTTGTAATGCTTTAATAATACTTCTTCGATCTTTAAACGTAAGATTTTTAAAATATTGTAATGCTGTGCTTGTTTCACAGTCCCTCAAGCATTTGTCTATAAAAGAAATATTTGCATAAAAAGCAAAATCCGTTAAAATTGTTGTTATCACTTTCAAATCTTCTAAATCCACTGGCGATCTATTTACCAATTTATGAATTAACAGTATATAATCAGTACATATTAATGGTAAATTATATTTTTTTAAAATAACTTTTATTTTCGCACAATTTAATTCAATGTAGATTTCTTTGACAAGTTCCATATCATTTTCTGTAATAGTAAAATCTTTATGAGTCAATGCAGCGGCGTCTTTCGCAATCGATAGTACAGTTTCGTTCCAAGGAACTTCTAAAACTTTCAGCACATTCAGGAGGCATTGAAGTCGGTTGGTAACAGAACGAAAAGTATTTAGTAATATGTTCAAACGTTGGCCATCAATGTTACCACCACAGGTGGCAGCTTCACTTTTTATATACAAACATAAAATATCATCTATATCTAGAAGATGTCGTGAAGCATATGAGACTAAACAGTCTTGTAAGTAAGACTCCAAATCCTCCGTATAACATCGTCTTAACATAATTAAGGCTAGATCAGATGAACTCGGTGAACTCAACTCACTTAGTAATATATTAATTTTATATTTCTGTCTCAATTCCGATATATAATTAATGCGATCTTTTATAATTCCAAGTTCATCAATAGAAATTGGTCTGATGCATATACTTTTTATTGATGTTTCTAAAACATCTCCAATGGTTTCTACAAATTTCAGACCTATTTTAGGCCAATATGTAGATTGTTCCAAATGAAGAACCCTCTCAGTGGTCCATTTTACAAATAAATCAATATAGAAAGGGTTTTGGTCTAAAAGTGGTGGTATAAAATTGCGAACCCATATTACTAGAGCACCCATTTTAATGTTTAGTGGTATGGCATTTAAAATGTTTATAATATTGTCTGAAGTTACAGTATGATGAATTTCTGAATACTTTAACCAACAAATAGAAGCTAAATCTGCATCTAACTTTGAAATAAATATTATACAGAGTTGGACAAAATCCATTTCAAAAATATCAATATTATTATATAAATTTCCGCCTCTAAAAATTACATACTCTGAAAGATCAATTTTTACAATTAAATCGTAAATTAAATTGATAAGTAGTTCATCATTACTTTCATAAATCTTTTTTTGAAGAGGATATAATATAAATTTGTATGATAGATTATGTTGACAAAGTTTTTTAGCCATACTTATAAGAAAGTTAAAATCATCAATGTTATTAAATAATACCTGTATTTCAGATGTTATATGGTCTGGTACAGTATTTTCTTTTATTGCATCATTAATGATGGATTCTAATTTAGATTTAAGTGTTTCTTGAGACAATTGTGTTTTCTTAATATCAATAACAAAATCTCCATTATTTTGTTCTTCAACTAAAGAAATTGAAGCATAATAAATTCCAATCTGAAAAAAATATGAATAAGTTATTTGTGAATAAATTAATTTCTTTTCTTTCTTTACATCATATTATAAATATGTGAGAGGAACATAAAGCCTACATAGATAACCATGCTGTTGATTTGATGGATATAAAAAAAACTACATATATAGTTTACCCTGTGACCGACATTTTTAGTGTAAACTACTAAACGAAAATGTAAGATAACAATTTTAAAAGCCACTATTTTTGTGCCTACATTTTAAAGCTTTACCAAAGTTTTAAAATTTGAGTGAGCACATATATTTTAAATAAATTTCTCATTTCAAGATTTGCATTATTTTTTCAATAAAAGATGCAAATAATTATTCTCCTATAAAAACTTAGAACATCTGGATGATAGTTATGCAGTTCTGTCTTTGCCAGTACTACTTTTTTGAAAAAAGAATGATACAAACCAAAGGGAACAAAATGTGCAAGTATCCATCAGTCAAGATCACTTTCTTTTCAAAGACTTGTAAGGCTCATCTACAAATTATATCACAAGTTAAGTAGACTAAAGCAGGCAATAAATTGTTTTGTGTTGGTAAAACAAAAATGTGTTTGAAATTAATTTTTAAGAGTTATAAGAAAAAATGTATGAACAAGCATGTATGTCAACTATATCATTACAATATGCACTAAAATAAACAAAGTTTATTTTGGTCACATATGTTAAGTGGAAATAATTGGTTACACATTTTAATTTATCAATATTTAAGTTGATATTCAAATTATTTTAATCAAAAATCAAGCTATACAAATAAGTACAATACATACCTCTTCTTTATTCCATTCTAAATAATAAAAAGAATCTTTGTAAGCGCCTAATGGATAGTAATAGTAGTTGGTACTTTGAAATTTAGATACTAGATTAAAATGTTCACTTAAGATCCACATTTTAGTATCATTACTAATAACTCTCATGTCATTCCATTGGACGAAACTTGTCAATGCTGTGCCAGTGTCTTCTGGTTGTGGCACTACAAGGTTTGTAGTATTACACTTTAACATAAGCACTTCAGAATCAATATAAAAATCGATTTCTTGCTTAACTTTTTTAAAGTAATGTTGTTTGGGTTGATTGGACACCTTTTCCAAAGGGACAATTATATCGCAACTACCCTTGTTAAATTCTTCTTCAAGAATTTCATCAGATAAGAAAGTTCTAAAATGTTCTCCACTCTCGCTTACAAGCATTAACTTAGAATCAATATTGGTAAACTTTTGTATTCTGTAATAAGCATTACTATCACATTTAATTTCCAAAATAATATGTCTAATGATATCCAAGATGTAGATCTCACTCGATTTTAGAATTAGCCATAAGTAATGTCCTCGTACAGTGTAATCAACTATATCATCTTCAAACGTGTGACAAAACTTTTCATCTTTTTCTTCTTTTGTTATAACGTCCACTATAACAAAACTTCTTTTACTTTCAAAAATTATTATTTTTGGGAAAACTAATGTGGCTTTAAGTTTTTCCAATGGTTGTGAATTAGATATTTTATTAATGCACGATTTTATTATTGTCATTGTTGTAACAATTATTCTTTAATATATTTCTTTAACATTCAGTGCTTATTCACAATTTTTAGCGACAAAGAATTTAACGAACTTTTCTTTAAAAATTCAATTTCGGTGTTTTGACATTTGACATAAGTCATATAGCCACGTTCAGATTAAGCGTAAAAAGACGCGTTTTAAATAATATTATACAAAAAAATTTTAAAACTAGTTTAGTAACCATAATATTGTAGCGAGCCAAAAAACTAAAGGGATATTGTGAATAAAATATTTTTATTAAGCTTTTGCTTAATACATTTAGAAGTTTTTTATTAATGCTATTTTTGCCTTGCATGGTACCTGCTCCAAATGTAGCGTATTTTAAATAATAAATATAATATAATATAGCATTTATTAGTTACTAATAATAATATTACTACTATAATCTCCCTCTGCTTCGTGTTAAGACTAACTTTGACGTAATGTGGGGAACGGAGTACCGTTCCTCACATTCCGTCAAAGTTTCGAAGGCAAGTAAGTGTCAATAATTTCGTTACTTGCTCTTTAAATATTTTGGAAGTGATTAAAACATTATTTTCTAGTTTGTTATTTTTTGTAAAGAAAGATATAGTTTTGAAATCGGTGGGTTGTTTTTGAATGACTTTATACTTATACTTTTTAGTTTATGTTTGGTACTTGTATAAAGAATAAATATTTTCATTTTTAGCTTCTCTCGTTTCGTCCGTTTCTGATACATAGACCTCAATATATGTATGTATATAATTCCACTGCTGACGCTTCCACCCTGTTGTATATATATATATTGTACTGTACCTTTATTTATTTTTAGCAAAATTAACACTTATTTACACAAATAAAGTACGAGGCCGTCGTACCATAGTGCGTATACTAGTACCAGCGACTGTGTGACGTGGGGGACAGACTTTGCAATTATGCCTCTGTGAAGGAGGGGCGAAAATACAATTTCCTGGTGACATGAAATACTTCCCGTTTACAGTTGTTGCCTCAGGTCACATCGTAGCACTCACTGATAAGAGCCATGTCAAAAAAAAATCCGGAAATTTGTCTTTTCGCATGATTCAACAATTGGGTCAAGCTATATTCCCAGAATACATATTGGATCTCATCGACACGAATTCCATTAAACTGGAGCAAATACGACTTGCGACATCCAAACCCTGACTGTCCAGCGCCGTTGGATCCCCAATTAAGACATTTATTCAAATTTCAATTAATTCAAAATTCAAAGACATTTTTAGTGCAGTAGAAAAAAAATTGTAGCCAAAATCAAACAATTTATTTTTTGTAGGTAATATTTTCATATTGGAAATTAGAAATAAAAAGAATTTGACATTTAATAAAACTTTCTTTATTTGTTTACAAAGATAATTGCAGAAAACTGCGAAATATTATTATGAATTTTCATATTATTGTACTTAAACTTAGTTTACTTACCAACGTAATAAAACAGTTAATATAACCGCGTTATTACTATTCGAGGCAAATAAGATCGTTTGTGTGAATGTATATATAAATAATAGGTACGTAGTAAATCCAATGCGAATATTTAGTATTATTTAAAATTTATATTTATAAAACAACTTTATAAATATATTTACTTATACGTTTAAGCTATAGGTGCTTTACTCACGCTTATATATTAAAACAAAAAAAAAATGTAATATTATGGCTACACTGACGATAATCTTATTTATTTTAACGTATATGATTTTGATTGCTATTTCGTCTAATATCAGTGCAAAGGCACTTTATTAAGGCATCAAATATTTAATATTTTATTTTAAATGTACACGTTTAATATATATAAATACAGTATCGTGAAATATAGAGAGAATATAATAGGTATTTATATTATAAAATCATTTCAATGCAATAAAATTATTTATAGCTCAAACACATGTAACCCGTCACTCCAAATAAAATATCTAAAACGATCACTCTTAAGCGATGAGATCCGCTTTACAAAAACAACAAATATGTTATTCAATAACTGGAAACTAGCATCGTATAAATATTTAATGTTACCGTTTATCATTACTCAATCTTTTAATAAGATCTAAAAATTTATGTTTTATAGATATTTAGATTAGCTGCTGCCAGGGGGATCTGTTTCTGCATAAATAAATCTTAACTACTAAAAGGAGTATTACAGCCGCACTTGGATACTCTGGTTTGGGTGAATTAGGTAAAAAAACTTTATGTTTCACAACTGTTTAAAATCAATTAAAGTCTAAATTGTGTCTCTAGGTGTGGCTAATAAAGTCTTTTTAATAGATAATTAATATATTCCTAATTTTGTAGGACGATTTATAATTTTAACATTGGCAGACAGACATATATTTTTTAACTATATGTTAACAGTGGAAAACTTATAATTTTCAAGCTTCTATTATTTTTATCTTCTCTCATTATGATTAGAGACCAATGCTACAACAGAATATGACCTATACGAGATTTCTCTTATTTCTTCCTTATCAATCTAAGTGTTTGCTTCGCTACATGATTATTTGAATAAAGAGTGATTGAATGAAGACATTTAGTTGCCACCATAGTCACGAAGCTCGCGATTTCCTAGAGGCAGCGTCGGGCGATAGTTGTGCAGAAGTTCCATGGCCTCTTCTCCACAAGACGCTTCGCCACATCTTAGTTTTCTCATCAGTGCCAACTAAAAAATACAAAAGTACAATAATAAATAACGGGTTATGATTTTTTTTCTAATTAATTACTTAAAAATTACATTGTATAAAGAATAAAAAATATTATAAAGTTATTAATGTTGAATAATTCATTTATATTTGCTTATTAGGTACTTTTTTAATTATATAAAAAAAATCGTCAGTCTTACTTGTTCCGCAGAAACTTCTATAGGTTCTTTAAAGAGAATCCATGTAACGGATTCAGTGCATGGTGGAGTGGTAAGAGAGCCAGGATATGTCCAATATGCAGAGCGCTTCGGCAGCAAATTAGCTGGATCCAGGGGCTCTGAGAAGGTCACTTTGTCGCCCTTATGTTGGATGTATGGCAGCAACTTCACTACTTTGTCCAGCTCATTGTGATTCGATCCGACCTTTTTTAATAACAAGAATAAATTAGTAAATATAGAAAATTCTGTTTTATATTAATAAAACTAACGACCTACTCGCGGCGTCACTCGCCTCAACTTATGATTATATCATAGCCAAATTTCATGAATGATAATTTTCATAAATTCTAGCCAAGTGTAATCTATCTGATGTACTCATATCATAGGTACTCATAAATTTTCTAATTTATGATATCAACTATTCGCAGGATATTAGTATGAAGTATATCATCTCACATATATCACATCTCGATTGTTATGCCTAGTTTATTCCAATGAAGACAACCGCAGCGTTAATTTTGTTAGCATTCCGTAGACATACATCCTCATATTTATTTGATTGTAATATAAAAAAATGAATATGGAATATAATGTAATTTTTATTTAAGCCAGTGCGAGTATACACTAAATGTCTAACTAATGTTTAGGTAGTTAATGTATTCCATATATAAAAGATTAATACATTTTCCTTGTCTTCAAATCATTATTTTAACATTTTCCTTTACGTAATTTATTGAAGTAAATAATCTATTAAAAACTAGCTCAGTTATATCACATACGTGTATAATATATAACGTTTACTTGTATAAAGGCAACGTGCCCACATAAAACATGTGTTCAAATGAAAGATCGAGACACGTTATACGAGATTGTGGTAGGCATTGTACTCGTATTCATAGCGCAGACTCAAGACGAGGATGTGAGAAATATATGAATAAACATAAAATATATTATTCCAGTCTCCATAATAGAAGAAAACGATTACAATTCTCACGTATGTTGAAATATGCGCTTTACTGTCAACAATAGGTCTTTAAGGCTTCTTTAAGGCTTTATATATAGCTTTCAATATCAATTTGGTAAAATATTTATATACACTGACACCTATCACATCATTTTTTAATTATATTTCCTTAGACATATAATATAACAGTATTTATGGACTAAGTAGAAATACTTCGTCATTCGTTATGCAAATACTTATCTGTATAAATAGAAATTTCTAAAAGGATTAAAATTGTTGAATGGTTTCATCAATGTACATGTATGCACGTTACATAAATAATAGGTTCTTCTCTTAGTGAGAAGAAAACTTTACTGTACATAATAAAATCTTTAATATTCCAAATATTGTGCGTCCTGTTGGCTCCTTTTTGTGTAAATATTAAAAGAATGTGATTAAACGCGTAACGACCGAGAGAAAGTGGTTCACGGCAGCGGTGAGAGCTGAACATGAGATAGCATCATGAACGACTAAATCATATTTAACAATACGAACTGTGGATCATATAAATAGCTTGTCTGTATGTCACGGATGTTTCAATCATCGTAACGCTGAAAGCTATGCAACGAGCTCGTTCAATGCACTAGTTCATAAGTATTTACAACATAATATGAATAGTAACATTATCCTTCCTACTAATAAAACTATTAGCGATATAGTATACGTTCATAGCAAATAATTATAATTTCTACTGTATCAATATCGTTATAAGTATATATATATATAAATCATGCTGTATCCCGCATACTGTAGGGGACCTAGTGTTGAGACATTCCGTTTTCCACTTTCTGCCGCATTCTGGAGGTATTGTGTGTTGAGTGGCAGAACTCAAAGCCGCTCTTTGCCTCGACACCAGAGCGAAAGAACGGAAATATAAATATTTCACTACCTCGAGTGGGGTTCGAACCCACAACCCTCGCATTACAGTCACACCCTTGTGCCGCTGCGTCACGCAACTAATTATTATATATATATTTATTGCAAAATATAATGAGATATGTAGCCTGATCTCTTTCTTCGGAGCTAGTTTTTTATTCGTACGTGGTTCACAATATTTTAAGGAAAAACTATTTTAAAATTACGTTATACAAATCAATGCACGACGATACCAATGCTAATAAATATCGAAGAAGCAAAGTGTTTTCCTTTAATTTTTTTATGACGGGGTTGATCAGTATTCATGTATCACCTCGTTAAAACATTTCCTATCATTTAGGAAGTTTGGGCGTTGGAAGACGGAACTCAACACTGTATCTATTATTGTAAAGGCGCGCCACATATTTAAAATTTAAAAATACAATTTCTTCCAGTGATATTTGAATAAGTCAAACATGCTGCGAGTCACCGCATTGTCCTGTGTGGTCTGTAGTATTATTAAACAATGTTTGTGTTATAATGAGCGTTTCAAAAAGAAACTTTCCCAATTACGAACTGAATTTTCAAAAACAGCAAATATATATGCTTTTGTTTATATTTACTTATAGTTTATTTAAGTTTGCAAAAAAAAAAACGTCGAACAAAGCGTGGCAAATTAAATATAATGGGCTCACCATTAGTAGAACTCCAAGGACAGCGAGTCCGTCGGTCTGGCCAGCGGCTTCGGTAAAACTGTTATATTTAGATGTATTCCAGTGAACGAGGTGTAGTTCTCCGGAGAACGAGCGGCCATCAACCGTATGTTCCGAGCCTTCTCCGTCGACTGCACCCCAATGGCAGTGCCATTGTTGCAACTTGTACACATCCGAGCCGAGAGGACCACCGCGGAGCTCTACAAGTCAAAACATCTTATATTACATGTAGTGAAAAATTATAAATATGTATTTGAGGAAAATGAATACTTAAGAGCCCCCAATTCATGCCTGGCGAAATAAATATTTATATAATGCTGAGATAATATTTCAATAGAATTTGAAATATGAAATATGGTCAAGGAATCACGGTAAACACAAGCACATACTATTTAGCATCAAATTTGTGTTGATCAATACTTCATCGCATGTTAAATTGACAAAAATTCATGAACGAGGGTCGCATCTGAGTCACCGGCACACGGACAGGGGAAGTCCGCCTGGCGCGATGTACGGAATTGCAAATTGGCTTGCAACTATTAGGATAAACTCTCATTTCCATTTACACTGCCTATTTGTTTGATTATTTTCTTTTGTTACCTTCATAAATATGAAATTGCGTGGATAAGTAATGAGAATGTGTCTGCGTAAGAATATCGAGTGTCCTCTATATTGGACTATAAATGATGTCTTTATTAGTATTGTCTGGTTATTAGAATATTCAATAAATATTTATGCACATATGAAAACCTTTAGAATTACTTAAAGGTTTGAAAAAAAAGAATACCTGAGTTATAGCCATTTTCGTCAACACGCCAGCAGTAGCCAGGGTTGACAACGGAGCGAGGGTGGTTGACGGAGTATCTCCATTTTAGGGGTGGTGCGCTGCCACTGCTGCTAGCAAGATTGGTATCAATATCCACGGGGCTCTGGCGAGCACCTCTAGCTTCAGGAAATTTATCTGTCCATGTTGCGGGACCTTAAAAAGAAGAAAATCAAATTTAAATAATACTTAACGCAAGGTCTCAATGTAGTGAATTTCTGAGATGGAAATAAGTAACTGATGACAAAAAAAAATTCTTGGTATAGTTTTGTTAACTTAAAGATAATATTTATAAGAAATGAGTAACATAATTGTAAGCACTATGCACACACGTTGTGTTTATCTTTCTCTTTACAAGGTAAATCTTTAGAACAACATGACAACATGGTACGATAAGAGACCTGCTATGTGTAAATTGTTACTTTTTGTAAATATGTTGCCTAATTAGATGATTGTCATCGAGGAAGATGAAGCGGACGAGCAAGTGACGGAGATGACAGTTTGACACACTATTTTGTCTGATAAGCTGCCTTTTCCGACACATTTTGTTAAAAGTTATGAAAAATTTTATTATGATAAATTGTTGATATCATACAACTTCAGAGAATTGAGGCAAATAATTGTTATTTCTAGTTTAAAAATTTATATTTTTTTAATTGGAACTTAAGAATGATACATAAGTTTGTTATTTGACATTGACAACAAAGAACTGACGACAGATAATTCTTAATAGAACATACAATTATTTCATAACAAAATAAATATAAAGTTTTCCAATAATCTGAATTAGAAACTGAAATAACCACAAGTGTATCAAGATATATTATGTACTACAAAAACATGGGTTTGAATTTCTAAACAAACCTTGATCTGAAGTAATATTAATTTATTATATTACGTATTATTTCTTCTTCACATGGTTAAACCGTCATTTAACATCCAACTCAGAATGATTACTTTCTTAAGAAGGTACTTATGAAGCAATATAATATGGAGAGATGGCAGCTTCAAAAAATATATTTACAAATGACTAGATGCTTTTAGCCAGATCTAATAAGTTATGTAACTTGCTATATTATATTATGTATATACATTTTGCATAATATTGGCATGCTTACATATATTTCAATAATATACAATCAAATTTGTTAAGGCCTTTAAGGGTGACATTGCAAACAACAGTCCGGCAGGGTCACTCAACCTTGCCGCGTCGAATCATATAGAAGCTGAATGTAACTTAAATGTTAAAATTTATTTACATACATATACAAATACGATTATTCAGTCATCTGTAAACAAAATAATGACATTAAAAAATATTAATTACTAGAATAGTAGTGACAGAATTATTATAGTTATAAAAATATAGTTAATAAATATTTTGTCGCGTACAAAACAAAAAAAAACTGACATCATTTGGTAATACTGGGGGCCGTTTTGTTTATTTTTATAACTTTTAAAATAATATGATTTGTTTTCATTTCCCTGTACATAATCTGAATAAAATATGATTGTATCCGGTAATATTGTGTTATTATATAAATGATTCATTAAAAGTGATATTCATTAGCATATTATATAAGAATGAGGCAACTACCATATGACTATAGGTACTTTAAGAACTGACATAAATCTGTGCACAAACTTAAAACAAAAAATATAATTTTATTTTATTATTCAAAATAAAGAAAATTGAAACATAATTATAATTTACTATTTGAAATCCGTTATTTTTGGAGTCGGGACCAACGTGGTATATATATATATATATTAGCTTTTATTTAGGGGGTACCTAGTATCCTAGTTATTTGTCTTAATGTAAACGTATGATAATTATAAGAAATTATATGAAATACATAGGACCTGTCTATAGACTGCGAGGGATTTCATGAGACCAACGGGGAAGTACTCTCTTTCAAATAGAAAAATTTAAATCGGTCCTCAAACGACGAGGAAGTCGACGGACACATTAAAATAAGTATTTTATTTTTAGTTAGTTAGAATGAGTATAGTTAGATCAGATAGTTTTCAGATTAGTTAGTTTTAGATTATCCTCGTCGCCCTTTTAAACACGCCGTGCAAATATTTCACAAGAAATGAGATTATCGTTAAATATAATCAGACAATTCATCTGAATTCGGTCTGTTTATAGCGCTCATATCAATAACACTCTTGATCCATATTTACGAAAATAACCCTCTCGATTGTGAGGTGTGGCGGGGAGGTACTTCATCACAATTGATGTCAGTTTTAGCGGTCGTACCGTACCGTCGTCACCACACGTGGTGCATCTGCATGGTTCTAGAAAGAGTCCAAGTCAATACGATAATTATACCCATGAATTGTATTCAATTGATTGGTACGATTTGCGACATGCATATTGCTTGATATTAAGTGGGTTAGATATGAGAACAGTTAATAATCAGCAACACGCTCTATCCCGCACGTAGCACGCTAGAAAAATTCTCGAGGCATTGCACGTTGACGTGACGGAACTCAACGTCGCGCTTTGACAAGACACCAAAGCGAAGAAATGGCAAATATACATTTAAATAAATATGTCATTTCTCGAGTGGGGTTCGAAATGATATATGTGTCGTCGTGATACGGTGTCGTTTTTAGCAAGCTTCGATTATATTCTATACTAGCCGAGCTGGGTGGCTTCGCCCGCTTGAACTATACTAATATTTATTTATTTGTTTTTCTGAATATGAATTTCAAATTTTATAAAAATTGGTGCCGATTTAAAAATTATTTCGTCTTTCCTTTTTTCCTTTAGGGATGAAATTTTTCAAAATCCCTTTTTATTGGATGTCCAGATTACAAAAATAAACATCTGTCCAAATTTCATGTTTCTACGCACAGCGGTTACGTCTGTGCGTGCGTCTTACCTCAGTCAGTGGGAACATGTCCTTTTATATATATATATAGAATATTATTTTTTCTTTATATAGGTCTACAACTTGTTTTTGTAGGCGGTTAGATGATTCTTGTCACAGTAATATTATAATTTGAATAAACTATAAAATTGAAAACACGAATAGTGAATGAATAGAATATTTTTTTAACTTAAATTGTATTAGAAATACACAAATAGTATTTAAATCAAGAACCGCTACGCGCTGTGATCACTGTTGGCCTCGGCCTTGTTTATCATTGTTTTTATCTATTTAGAGTACTTCACGGTGTGGTCCCTTTTAGTTTAATATAAAAGAACTTCTTGTTTCAAAAGCAGACGTACTATACGTAGAAATATAGACAACTATGTCTATCTCTTACATAAACTATTATGATTATTTTAACAGGAAAACGGTTATTGATTCTTTTAAATTCCAAATCCAAAAAAGCGATTCCTATTGTCATTTTATAAAATAAACTGACAATTTTGGTT
This sequence comes from Heliconius aoede, assembly GCA_037355905.1. NCBI lineage: Eukaryota > Metazoa > Arthropoda > Insecta > Lepidoptera > Nymphalidae > Heliconius > Heliconius aoede. The sequence continues at coordinate 1,314,165 of JBAIZZ010000157.1, forward strand.
ATTGTGTAATATATGAAACAACTAAATACAGCGTTTCTATTAACATTATATTATTACACCTCGTGTACCTAATGTTAATTTGTTTTTTTTTTTTTGCCAATTTATATTATCCAATATAAAATAGTTAGTTTGCGGACAAAAAACGATTAGTGTTAACTTCCGTGTTGGAAGTAACAGTTACGTGGCCGAGGTCATGACGACTTAAACTCTTACGATTAAAGATGCAAGCAGGCTGGACGCCCACTGGACAATCAGTTTTCATTTAAAAAGACTTTGGAGTACAACTACACTCGTTTATCGGTTAACTTACTTTAACTCTGAATTTCAGTTAATCATCACACTGTTTATATTTTGCAACAAAACAAAAAATCATCAGCCATAATAAAAACGAAATAAAATTTTTATAAAAGTAAATATTGACGTTTGTTTTGAACTGTAACTTTGATACCATGTGCGGTTAATCAAATTTGACCTTGGGCCAATTGTTAATTCTATACCCAAGGTTATTAGGTATATTAATACATGTTAGGTTTGATACCGAAATTCTATTTTAAGTTGATATAGAGTGAATATTGAAATGTGAATGATTGAAATAAAATGACCACACTACAGGAAGACGTAATATAAAGGTAAATAAAGCAGAAAACTTTAAGTTACTTTACAGGTCACGGTTGAAGGAGTTAATACATTTTATAAAAATAACTGTACAAGTAATAACCACTGTAAATAATATTATTGAATCTATAGAACTTATGAAACTGAAAACTAAAACTTGATACAAATCGAATATTATAAATGTCTTAAATTATTTTCTTTTTTAATATAATTTTTATTAAATAGTTTACATGTAAAAACACCCAAAGGGTACTTTATTTCCAAGTCAGTAGTTTATTTTCATGTTTAAAATTCATATACAGTAGAAACTCGATTATCCGGCTCTCGGTTATACGGATTCGCGATTATCCGGACTATCCATCGTGATATTTATTTTATACAAGCTACTACAATGAAACTTAAGAACATTTATATGTACATAATTTTCATACTTATGAATACATCGTATGTTCGTTAAAAAATTCTTAATAAACGTTGATTTTCGTTGATTTGTAAAAGCAATATGGCTTTTAATAGAGATATAACAATATTGTGCTACAATGCACAAAACCAGATTTTCTTTATAGATTCGATAACTGGATTTTCGATTATCCGAATGACTAACGACAATAATTAGTCCGGTTAATCGAGTTTCTACCGATTACGAAAAATGGCATGGACAGATTTACAAATACGTATATAGTTCTCGCATACCTTTTTTAGTATCTTAATTATTTTTATTATAAAAAAAAAACAAATGGTATATAAACATATGATATTTAAAGTAATTTCTTGTTATAGATTTTAGGATATTTTTATAAGATACGCATAAAAAATAAGTATGTTTAGTAAATATTGTACTTACAGTAAAAAGGTCCAACAATTGTTCTAAGAACTTTTATCAGATGTTACTCCATTAATAACATATATTAATAAGGAAATGAGGTTTCATTAAGTAATTAATATTGTATTTATTTACAAATCTAATTAAATAATCTCTTCCAGAAACCTATTAAAATATTTTAAATAATTTTAATTGTACGTACGATAGGTCCGACAAATGAACTCAATTCTGGAGTTATTATTGCTTTAGAAATTATTCTTAATAGACATTTTATAAAATAATTATCTAGCCCCAAGAATTTCTTAAACGTATATATTTGAATCTTTGTAGAATATTTCACATATATATTAGAATATTTTTATTATTAGAATATTTTTTTATCCATGCTGATTTCTTAATAAATTTAAAGACATAGAAGAATTGCGTCATATAATGCTAAAAAATATATCTTTTTAATGTAGGTATTATCACGGAATATAATCAGAGCTAGTTATGTCCTACCCATCAGTTATTTTTAAATAATAGATCATTTTCCTCATGCAACTCAACAAAGACTTAATAATAAACGACTCGCTTGTCTGTATTTAACTAAACTGTTATCTTAATCGAGCTCTATCTTAATTGAATAGAGCCTTTTGTAACTACACTACATTAACTTTGACAACATATGAACGATGTATTTAAAATATATTTATTTCATTTTATTTTCCGAATATAATTAGAGAGAGATGACAAGCGCTTCAAGTAAATTTTCTATTAAAGAAATATGTTAATAAGATAATAGTTGTAATGTAGCCACAATATTACAAATTCAAATATCAAATCTAACTGAATGTAATGTATTTGTGGATTTTACATATTTAATTACATTTATTTTAATTACATTTCACGTTGAAAGTGAATTGCTTTCTTCATGTTGTTCTCTAATTATTTTTAACAGTCCTGTACCGAAGGCATACCAACAGTCCTACAGTCACCTGTAATTCATTGTTGACGAGTGCCCGACACTATTATCATAGTCACGCAAACTTCTTATCTTAGCTACAACTCTCATTCAATTTGTTCTATGAATTGTTTGTACTTGACGTAATTTTTTTTTTATTTTCTCAAAATGATGTCGTACAAATGTAAATATTGTTTAATTGTTGGCAATTAAAGCTAGTGCTTTTGTAAATTTTTGTCCCATAGTCACTGTCTTATTCCATAGAATACATAGAACTATAACAATATCCGACAAATTTTAAGCTTAAAATACATTTTTTATTTGTCCTAAGAATCATAAATCTGAATCGTCCTAAGAATCATAAATCTTACATAAGATGAAAGTGTTGCTCGACCCAATGTTATATTAGCACATTTTTTTTTCTTTTAAACATAATCGCCAATTGTCGCCAAGTGTCAATTTACCCTGGGATTCTATCGTCAGATCCTAACTTGGTAATAATGTGATAGGTGACAATTAAAAAAATGTTGTTAATTATATACAACCGACTTTGAAAAACAAGTCTGTTGCAAAATGGTAACAGATTTGTTTTTAGGGTTTCGTTTTTTAAGAAAAAAAAGGAACCCTTATAAAATCACTCTGTTTTCAGTCTGTCTGCCAAGAACCTTTATCTCAGGAACGCTGGAAATATTGGTTTGAAATTCACACCATATACTCAAATCTACAATCCCCATGATTTAATGAAAAAAAAAACATATTTATATATAGGTATTAAAAAAAAATATGACCGACACTATGGGAAACAAAATTCAGTTATTTGTATATTTTTTTTTGCTGTTTTTCAATATTTTTGTTCCTTCGTCATTAAGTTTTAATAAACGTAGATTCTTAGATCGCAGACTCAGCGCTCTTAAAATGGCATGTCCTTGGCATTAGTAGGTATTTGCAAAATTTTGACGAAAACACTGGCCTTTTAAATGAAGCGTCTGTTGTCAAACCATTTAATGAAGACTGTATTGTTTCTTTAAACAATCGCATTTATTCAGTAGATGACAAGTCATATTATAGATATGTAAATGAATTTTTTTTCAGTTTTACAGGTACAATATTATTATTCAAAACCTTAGAGTCTAGAACATATTATTCTTCATATGATTTGTGTCATTTACTGTACTTGAAGTTTCTACAACCCGAGAAGAGCCGGCGCAAGAAACTCCGCGGGAATTATTTTTTAAAATCTATTTTATACAAATAATATACATATTTAATTATATGTGACAACAGAATGGAATAGGAAATCAATTATCTACATTTAAGAATAAAACAAAGATTTAATGTGCTGTGGTGTAGAAAATAATGCTGTATCATAGAACTGTTGAAACTTAGTTACCACTTACCTTATCAATTAAACTGCCTTCAACTAATCAAAGACGTCAGGCTAAGTTTTGTCGGCTACCGACACAGTTGCTTAAAAACTAAATGGGCCAGTACTCGTTGCACGCTATTCGTATATTCATTCATTATTTTCGAAACAAAATTATTATATTAATGTTATTTATAACTCACACGATCGTCTATAAGCAATAAACGGTGTTTTATATCACACGACATTATTTGTCTACCGCACAAGGAAAAGTGACTTGGATCAATTATTACTCTATTATTTATTTTATCAATTAACTATTTATTTTGTACTTGACGTATCTATCATTAGTCTTATTATATAATAACAAGTATGTCAACAAACCACGCGGTTATTTGGGACAAAAAACTGTCGTTTTTATAAAATATTATCAGTGGCCAAATCTAAATTTCCATATAAGTAAGTTAATAAGTAGGTGTAAAAAAAATACGTTTGACTAATATTTATGTGAACAACGTCACATCACCGTACAATCAACAGGTGTTATACAAATGTCACTAATTTCGACATACTCGTGGAAAACCCTAACATGACGTACGTTTTTTTTTCAGCTTCAGGCTTATCCTGCAATCCAGCAGGGTAGGCAGAGGGAACCTCGGTGTTAAGACACTCTTTTCATCACTCTCTGCCCAATTCTGGAGGCATTGCGAGTTAAGTGGCAGAGCTCAACGCACTTTGTCGGGACACCAAGGCGAAGAAAAATGGAAATATAAGTGTAGAGAAATATTTCACTTCCTCGAGTGGGAATCGAACCCACAACCGTCGCGCATACGGGCGGCGGCCCCTGTGCCACTGCGCCACGACGGCCTCTAATATCATACCGTACGTCACAGTAAGTAATTGTTTTTATTGTTCATGACTCATTTAAATTTACTTAAAAGTACTATTTTATGCTTAAATATATTTATAGATATTTTATCTCTTAAACCAGTTATTTTATCTCGCAAACTCGATCCGCGCATTCACTACAAAAAGGTTAAGCGTAAATTTTATTTTACTTATTTTTTTTTTTCGAAAGTAGGTCTGTCACGTGCTGCGGTGTAAACAAACCGGTTTCACACATCACTGGATCTTATCAGCTATTTTTTGTAAACGTGTACTACATTAGGTAAAACTCACCATTTTCCACGGTGTAACCCCATTCGTGATTTGCCATTACAACCACTTGGTATCACTGACGATAAAGTAACTAATATAGGTCTCGCGTGAAAGCCGGGTGAATATGCGAGATCGCGGCCGGGTCGTGACTGCGTGCGAGTTCGCGCGGGGGCTCCGCTTTATACGAGGGTCAAGCTTGATGTCAAGGCGGAGGCGGGCGCGGGCGCGGATGCGGGCGCGGGCACGGGAGGAGGAGGGCTGCGAAGTGCGGAGTGCCGCACGCGCGCGTCGCTCTACGGCTACAGCCACAGGCCACTGCGTGCGCCTGCGTCGCGCCGCGTCTTCGACGCCGGCGGACGGTGCGCCTCGTTGTCCGCCCCTCTACACTTTCTAATCCGTTGCAATTAGTATTTACACTATTACTACATTAAATAATTTATCAGAATTTAATGGTGGTCGATGTTGATTAATGTATACATTTATATAATAAGTATCAATTATATTTAATTATGGTATAGTATAGTCATGATATATGATATTGTAAAAATGTTGCTGATGTGAAAGTTATACAGTGTAACGGTTAATATTTTTCTGAATAATAATTCCATATGGATAGGATCAATTGGCTAATGAATGAATTAATATTTTAGATGACCAAGTGAACATTGATAAATTAAGACAAATGTTGAATATATATTTGCTATATATGTATGTGATATGGGTCATATAACAATTTTAAATTACAAACGTATCTACATTTAATAATTAATAATTTATAAAAAAAAGTAAAAAAACTTATAAAATAACACGTAATTATTAAAACTAAAACACGCTATGCTCTTGTTCTGTGATAGGCCTAAAATAAGGGCACGTTTACATGTTCACTAAGGGGTAAACTGTCAATGCAAGTAAAGTACGTATAATTCTATATATTGATCGAAGTATGGAACAGCTCATACCGAAGCCTTTTCATCTCGATGCTTTTACTTATTAGATTACAACCCTTGCATATATTACACAAGAATATATAACATAGCATATGAAACGACAAAAAAAATCTTTTCTACCTATTTACCAGTATAATATACGGGTCCTCAATATCTAGAACAGGAAAGAGAGCAATCCAGTTTAAGTTAGATAGAATAAGTTAGACTCTAAACAAATAACGGAAATTAAAAAAACAATACAAAATGTAGAAAAAATATATAAAATGAAGTTCAATGTCACCAAATAACACCAAGTTAAGGTTCTTGTAGCGGAAGGTGTTCGTAATAGATATAGACTGAGGTTACACGCGGTTTACCTTGCGACAGAGCAATTATTGTGATATAAATCGATTATTTATTATTCTGGATTTTGACCTAGGCGAATATTGAAAATAATAATTAATGAAAAATTTAAAGTATATAAATTAAATTAAATCAGAGGCATTGCATGTTGAGTGGCGGAACTCAAAGCCGCGCATTGCCTCGACAACAGAGCGAAGAAATAGAAATATTTCATCTCCTCTTGTGAGGATCGAACCCACAACCAATCGGTTTTACAGTCACATTTTGTGCCTCTGCGCCACGACTGACCTCGAATAATATGTTTTAATTTAATGGCAAAGCAACGATAATTTTCATTCTCGTCAAATATTTAAGTTTCCATGTGATATGACATGGGTGGATGTCACTAAACTTAGATATGATACTGACATATATAAGTAGTCATAAACTACTTTTAGACCGTGAGGCCAGTCGTGGCGCAGGGGCACGAGCGTTTGGGTGTAAACATGACACGTTGTGGGTTCGATTTTCCCAACTTTTAATTATTTGACCACCGGGATGAATCCGCAAATTGAGTAGTTCTTGTACTGAAAAAATGTCTCGAACGTTCCAATCAAATTTATAGCTATTATATTATATCGTTATCGCTATAACCAGAAACATTATGATATAACTTGGATGCTAAAGCTAGAATTTATAATCATGACAGTTGTCTCTTATGTAATAGATTTATAGTCTCATTACGATTAGAAATTATAGCTGTATATATATATGTATTATGGTCTTTCTGATAACTTAAATTAAATATAAATATAAATTAAAAGATAATATATATACACATACATACACACACATATATATATATATATATATATAATACAATTTGCAGTATTGAGTTTTAGTTTCTTTTTCAACTTCACGCCGGATCCCGCCCGTAGTAGTGTAGGTTATCTTTAATCTTACCTTACCTTTAACCGACTTTTTTAAAAGGTTGGTTCTATATATTTTGAATTACGAGCCAGGAATTGTTTTTTTTTAGTTCCAAAACTGTTTCAGTGTTCAAAGTGGTTTATTTTATTTTTGTTATTTTTTTTCAGCTTCCCGCATGTAGCCGGGCAGATAGAGAATGATGTTAAGACACTCCTTTCCCAATTGTCCACATTGTCCCACTGCGCCACGATTAGATATTTAAGTGAATATAAAAAGTAATGAAAATAAAAAGTAAATCGATAAGTTCAACAGAATATAGGAATAAATACGTATAGCAGATTTATAAGTACGTCGTAAAATATTAAAATACTATAAATTGATATTACTTTCTCTCGGTAAAGCCACTTCTATCGTTCGAGAAGAGGTCTTATGTAACTTACTTTAAAGATATAATTTCTTAAGGCTTAAACTCTTTATCTGTTAATATTTTAATTGCTCTAATATAAACCTGATTATAACGAGAGGGAAATTTCCGTTAAACATCGTTACCCTACAAATTAAACATGAGATTTTATGAAACTATATATAATGATGTCTAGATCGCAATATATAACATGTAACGCTATCGACGAATCAAATTTAAGTTAGCTGTTTTTCAATTATTCGATGGATATTTGATATTTTTTTTTTTCGTTTTTTTAATTCTTGAAACTGTAAAATATATAATTTTATATCTTTAATAATTTAATGTATCATTCTAATAATTAGAATAATTAATAAATAATTAGAATCTAATTATTTATTAATTATATCTTATTTTAATTTGCAATCCACGTGCTCGTCGTAGTTTCCGCTATGTACTCGTATTGTCACAACGCTCTACCCAATTAGTGCTAAGTGACATACAATTACATTATTAAACAGTAACATTAGTAAATAATATAAACTCAAAAGAAGTTGACGTGTTAAAATATTGTAGACTTCACGTGTATTCGCTAACTAGCCGCTGTAAACTCGTTCAATCTTATGTTTATTTTTTTATCTACTCGTAGGAACAACTCCTGCTCCTTGATGACCAAGGTCTGGCCGGATGCATTCGTTTTGTTCCAAACAGTTAATTTTATTTGTATATTTTTATAGTTATCTTTGTATACACACGGGTGATTGTTTAAAACTTGTTAATTACTTAATTTATTTTCTATAACGACAGATAGAAAGAGTATTTGAATCCTCTTGGTTAATAATTTATTTACATAACCCCAATACTTGGCATAACAGATAAAGGATAAATGACAGGATTTCGTCTTACTTTTGATTATTTTCTTCCCGAATGAATAATGCACAAATATTCAGAAAATTTAACTTCAAGGCAGCCACGACTTGCTGACCGTACTGTACGTTGAATACGATTTTACAAGTCTACTATTCTCGTTTCTCTGTTTATCGCGGTCCCTTTATTTTTAATTATAAATATGTAAGATCCTAGGTAGTGCTTAAAATCTATATATATATAATTATTTAAAATCTATATTTATTTATAAACAAAGCTATTTAAGCTTAGGATTTTTTTACTTTATGATTTTGCAGAAATCGTGGATAAGTGATGTCAAACTTTTGCCCTGACCATGCTTTAGTTACTTGTTGAACAGCTATCTAAATAATAAATAACACTCACTGTAGGTACATAAATCTACTTACAATAATTCCTTTGTATAAACGACAGATGCCAATTGAAAGTTCACTATACTTATTACCTAAACAAGAAAAGGTGATATCGTACTTCTCGTAACGACTTTCTTTCTTGAACTTTTAAAACAACTATATTATGTACATTTAGTTATCTTTTTAATACAAACACATCGTGAACCGCTTTTTAAATGTTGTTCATAAAGATATATTTGTTTTCTGATACAGTGTATTGGGTTTATGTTGTAGGAAAAATTATTTTATGTCTAGTTTTTTTTAGTAGTATTTAAAAAAAAAACAACTAGAAGATAATTCTTACAATGATATAAAGAGAGTAAATGAATATTAATTTCGTATTTAGTCTATCTGTCATTTTCACTGTAATTTCTTTGAATATACCTATTAAATAAGAAATAGACAGAAATAATTACGAAACAGATTTTAGAATGCTTTTATTTATTTTTTTTAATTTATAAGAGAATAATTTATCTTTAATAACTGGTCGTCTTAAATTCATAAAGTAACTCAGTTTAAATAACCGATTAATCGTAAATATCAGAAAATGATACGTAACGTACGTAATTGTAATTGTAACGTTGCTCGCGTTACTAGACAGTATGTGTAATGAGTAGGTATACTATCGCCAGAATAACTACTATTTTTCAATTCATAAAAATACACGCTATAAGAAATATATAATATAAATGACGTCCCTATAATAATATTAATCTTTATATAAAATTGAGATACAGAATTGTTATAATAGGTATATATTATGGTTCCGCACCTTTTAAGTAAAAATGGGAAGCTTTGTAAGATCACTTTGTTGTCCGTCTGTCTGTCTGTTTGTCTTATCTCAGAAACGCTAGAGATATCGAATTGAAATTCAAACCATGTACCATGTAAGTAGTAATATATACCTATATGTAGTAGTAATATATCTATATGTAAATTTATTATGTACCTATACGTATATAAATAATAAATATTAGTGGTAATAATGAAGCTACTTCACCATTTTAATTGTAATAAATTACAATCCTACCATACATTAGAATCGATTGTTCGTAACGTATGGAATACAAACCTAAATAAATTTTATTAGCATCGACGATAGAATATCAAATACTTGACACAAAGGTGCTTAAATTTAAAGTGGAAAGATTTATTAGCTATTTGAAAACTCAAACGAAAAACGATAAGCCTTAAAAGTTATAAATTGTCAGCGTATAGTAACTCTAAAATGATAAAAAGAAAAATTGATTTTATAATACGATAAAATTTCGTTTATTTAGGTGCAAATATATTGGATACTGTCCAGAAAAATATAGGTTAATGATTATTACTAACGATGCCCCTTCGCTTTCTTCGTTTGTTTGTAGGTAGGTGAGTTGGTTTAATACAGTCCAGTGTTTTGAGGAATATTCAGGTCAAATATGCATTTGATCTTAAGAAATAACTCCAATAATGAGGCCAGTGGTGCAGGGAAAATAAACGCGACAGGTTGTGGGTTCGATTCCCGCTCGAGGAAATTAATATTTTCATTTTTTTTTGCTCCCGTCTCGAGGCAAACCGTGGCGTTAGGGTCTGGCAGTCAACACGCAATGTCTATAGATTTCGGTGGAAAACAGGGAACGAATTTCCCTCCGCCTAACCTGCTACATGCGGCATACTGCGTGACGCTGAAAAAAAGCTCCATATTCATTGAACTTTGTGGGTCTTCTGTGTAGATAGAGTGTGCATCCAAAAATTTTCTAGTTATTTTGTTCATGGTAAACATAACGTAACACTCTACATATGTTACTTTTTCTTATATTCGATTAGATATAGAATTTTATTACGTATAAATATCTAATACTGAAATTGAAGTACAAACCTACACTCAAATAGTTTATGACCACGCTTTTGGATTTTATAATTTTCATGACGCGCGTTCTGTTGCTCGTTCAAAAATAGACAATTGAGGCTTCAGTATTAAATGGCACAGAGTAGACAAAACTAAACTAATTTGTTTATATTCAAAGTAACATTATATTATTATTACACAATGTGCAAGCCAGTTCTTGGTCATTGACCAAATAAAACTATGAAAATAACTATGAAATAATCCGGAACTCATAAAAAAATATCTAAATCATATAAAAAAAGTAAAGTGAATAAATGAAGTTGAGGCCAGTCGTGGCGCAGGGGCTTAAGCATACAGCTGCAAATGTGACTAGCGAAGGCTCCCAGATTCACTCTGCCCGCCTTGCTATGTACGGAATACAGCGTGAGCTAAAAAAAAGAAGAATTCTTTTTTTTTTTGCAGTCGAGTAGAATTTTTTCTACTTACCTGAAAATTAAGTTGTTTAAAGGCGGTAGGATTACTTATTTACTGTTGTACATTATTTATATATATATATATATATATTAGATACATAATAATGTACAACATAGGAATGACAAATATTATGTAGTTGGTATATATATATATATATATTACGAAGTGTAAAGCCAGTAATAAATTAGAAAGAAATCGTGATATGTATAGGTAATTGTCTGTCTGTTCGTATAGATACATATACGCGCTGTTTTAGTTTTAACATCCAATCCAGGCACGAAATATATTATTCCAAGGACAATATAAAGCATTGTGTGTTAATACATGTATCCTGTCGTAGGTAACAATAACTGTCACCATAAAATCTTTCTTTTTAAAGGCTCTTTAAACTTGAAGTGATATAATTGAATAATTTACTATTCCTTATATCTATACCTAAATGTGGGGGGGGGGGGGGGGGTGTCTTTGCCCGTCGCTTAATTCTCTGCTTAATTGATTCGATTTGATTCGCTTTTTATAATGACAAAGAAAAGTTATTTTGTCTGACATATACACTCTAGTATATATAGTAAACCATTCGTAAAACAATATAAATAAAAAATACTTATTTTTCACCTTTATATATACTAAGGTAGGCAGAGAAAACCGAAAGTGTTAATATACTCTGTTCCCCATTTTTCTTCATGCGAGACATTGCTTGCTGATTATCCGACCGCGGAACTCAACGCCGCACTTTACCTGGTTACCAGAGCAAAGAAATGAAAATATTAAATATTTCATTCAGAGTAGGAGTCGAACCCACATTCGTCGTGTCTACATTCAATTGCGTATTTAAGATACATTAACTACAATATAATAAATGTTAAAAAAATAAATTTATATATATGAAAAATCACACGGTTACAGATTATTTATTAATACATAGAATACACTATAAAAAAATGTAAACTTTATATTTTAATAACAATAATATAACGAAAACAAGCATAGTAACGAATATATTTTTTCAAAACAATTTTTACAAACAGATAATGCTGAGTGAGCCCAATCTCTCCCTTTTGGGTGACCAGTATAACCAAAATGGGGAATCCAATAATTAATCGAATTTACAAGTTACAACTTGTGTGCAGTTAGCCATTTCCCAAGGGTTGGGGTCAGTCTTCATTATGTTTACTTTACTAATAATTAATGGTACTGACTTCTCAAAAATAATTATGCAATTTGAAAGTCTTTAAGCACCAAATATACAGACACCTTCACTCTCAAGGTCGACAACGCGATCGCAACTCCTAAACTGAGCTGTAGACATTTGTCTGGGCAAGTGGTACTTCAGCTCATTTCTCTATAAATTTTAGGTGAACTGACAGCTAAATACTGAGTAAGTGGTATCTGATTGATTACCAGTTGTCCCAATTACAAAGTCTGAGTACCACTGAGGGCGCGGCGTCGAGTTCACCTCGCGGTTTGCCCTGGATACTTGCAGAACTAACTGACAGTGCCTTGATGGGCAATTTATTATGTTATGTTCTAATTTTTTTTTGCATCTCACGTTGTTTCCCTCGTCACGTCACGTCACGTGTACAGGGAACCTAGTGTTAAGATACTCTGCTCGCCACTTTCCGCCGAATTCTGGTGGCATTAAGTGTTGAGTGGCGAAACTCTATGCCGTGCTTTGCCTAGAGTAGGAATCGACCCTCAACCTAATCGCGTTTACAATCACACGCTTGTGCTGGCCTTATGTTCTAATATCTATAATATCACGATTACTATATTGATTTTATATTGCAACAGTTAAGTATACCATTTGAGACGACGTAGCACATAAATAATTTTTCTTAAATTTTCAAAGATTTTCATTACAATACTAACTTGACTTCCAAACTGGTTTATTGTTATAAATTTTAAAAATGAAATACAAATTAACCAATATTATTCTACCTAATAGTTTTAGTGATGTGTGAATCGCTAATACTAATACACGCTATTAACAGAACAAACGAGATAAAGCGAAGATGTCAAACTGAAACTACTGTCAGGATTTACAAGAGTTTTTGTTCAGAATATGTAATTAGATTTGCGAGTTACCATGAGAGTCACGTAATACCTACTGTCAGTAGCATTAAGATTTAAAGTGTAACTTATGTAACATTTTTGTAATGCAAATCATACACGTTCAGTACGTGGAAACACACTGCAGATTAATGAATGTGGCGACGGTTTGATATCCCATATTTCTCCTAAATTATCGCTATTGTTTTGAATAAAAATAATACAATTTTTAAATGCTCTACGCTGGCCTCTATAGCGCAAGGGCACAGCGAGTGACTGTAAGCCCACAACCGGGTTCGATTCCCGACTCGAGGAAGTGAAATATTTTAATATTTACGACTACGCTCTGATATCGAGCCGACACTAAACACACAAGGAAAATGGGGAACGGAGTGTCCTAACACTAGGTTTTCTTTGCCAACCCGCAAACAGCAGGGTATTCAGAAGTAGTTGGTATCAGGTAAGGTTATAAAAGTTAATTGCAGCGTTCGTCATGTATATCAAATAAGAATGTAAACAAATGCTACTTCTCTATACAAATATAATAGAACGTCTAATAAAAACAATTTTAATGATATTGATACGTAGTAATGAAATTATGTAAATATTATTTATTCAATAGACCTTCACGGATTCTTACCAATTACTGGATAAGCAATATAAACGATAAATTACTCAATTATATGCTTTTGTTCACGGATAGTTTTATATATTTACTATTAAATATTCAAAGATATATAATAAATAAAACGAAATTATTATCTTCAATGAATTTTATTGGGAGTTACGTTAAAAAATGTCAATAAAAATATATATTATTTCATAAACAGTGTTTGTACAAAACTATACATATAAATTTATTTGTTTTAATAATAGTATAATATATGTTATTATATATTTTTAGCTTATACTCTATACTGAAGACTAGCATATTTTTAGGTATATATGTGATGTACCTATTTAATTGTTGTATTTAATTTTATACTTTTTGTTATTTCACTCAAATTAGTAAAATATTTTTTTGTATAAAAAAAAATATATATTACAAAAGTATGTTTTCTTTTTTATTATTATTAAATTTACAATCTATTTAATCTAATAAATGCAATTTTAATTAACATTTCAACGTAAAATAACGTATGTCACATTGGTACGTTCATCTTATATATAAATTTTTTATTGATAATAGTATAAAAAACACTCTATTAATCTATTGAATAACTTACTGTTAAAAATATACCTAACTAACTTACTTTTGGCAAGATCCATAATATTTTCAAAAAATTATAAAAGAATACAAGAAACGTTTTAACCACTTCATACTTACAACCTCTTAGTTTCTAATTAGTTTTATTTCTGGCCTCTATTTCGACATAATCCAGGACCTCCCAGTCACTTTCGTAGTCTTCAGGCAAGTGTGGCGGTATAGCAGCTCGAGATAATGGCGCCCCTCTGTTGTCCAAAGAGAGGTATGCTCGTAAAGCTGCCGCCGAGTCGTCGGGAGCAGCACGAGCTCTCGCATTGAAAGGACCCCCGATATCCTCGCTGGGAAGCTCCCAAATGTGAAATTGTGCTGTCATCTTGAAGTTCTATCATGTTAAAATTAAATGCATATATAATTTTTTGGCAATGGAATGAAGTAAACACAAACAATGACGAATAAAAATTAAAAAAATATATTTATCCTTGAAATTTTTGGAAAAAAATGTGAAGTAAAAAAAACTGTGAAATATGAGTGTGATGGCCAATTTTGGCCAATATACTCGTAAGCAAGCAAAGAGTAATAGCTGCCTAAAATATTAAAAAAAAAATTGTTCCATGCAACACCGTGTACATATTTGCATTATAAGTATGTTTTTACACAAATAGCAAACTATCAAATATCATGATAGTATATGATTTGTGTAAAAATTATAGTCATGAAAATTATTATACAAACCATAGCCTTTAACAAAACCGCGATTGAATCAATGTCTTATTTAAAATAACACTAAGACATAATATCACAGATATATGACATTGAATACTTGATCTTAACCACAACAGTCATCCTTCAATGCTTGCTGCTACCTGGTGTCACCTGGTGCTATCTGGTGTATATCATCTATATTAAAGTTATATAATAATAACAACGCATTTTAAACCTTTTTACTTTTATCTATTTGTAATGATTGCAGATTGTGGGATTAAGACGTGCTTGAAAGAATATTTCTATGAATAAATAATTTCAACTTAAATATGTTTTTAAACTATTTACAACGTCGGGTTCTGTTAACTATCACAATCTACATCTCAATAATCTTAATAATGTTTATCCAGCGTATGCGGAGAATGCATAAAGAAAATATAACACGTTAGTATGTAACCTAAACACAATCTGTGGTCGTGTACAGACTATATACGTATCTAATATATGAAGAGAATAAGACATTTAAACAATGCGCTGTTACATAGTACTTAAGTTTTAATGTGCCTGCATCGGAAGTGCATTCGCTTATTTCTTTGCACACATATTATGTATAGTGTCATAAAAGTATTACAATTTAACAATGAAAGGAATTCCATATCTAGTTTTTCATATACAAGTGGCATTATAACTTTAAGTACACTTAGTTATCTACGCTTCATTTACCTATTTGTTGTAGAGAATTGTTCAAACAAATTGACTTTTGATATTTGATGTCTGTAAATCGTTAATACAAGAAGTATTATTTACTTACGGAAGGAAAGAAAAAAATATGTAATACGATATTTTTATATTTCTAATTAAGTATAACACTTAATAAATATCAAATATGTCAAAATAAGTTACTAGAGTTAGAGTTACATAAAAATTAATATTACACATATATCCTTTTATCGTTGATTTTATGCAAATATTAAGATGATAAGAGATTCTTATAAATAAATTATAAGAAAATATACCAAAATAAGTGTTAAAATTAAAAAAAAGTGTAAAAAATACTGGACGCTAAATATTTAGGAATAATACAGATTGATCACAGCCCCTTTTAAACGTCCTGATAAGTTTTGACTAATTACTTTATTATGCCGTATATCGGCAAATATCCCGGTGATGATGACGCACGGAAAAAGTCATAAAGTGTTGTTTGTTATCCAAACACCCGAGAGCTGTAGAGACTGAGTGTTATTACGTGCCCGTTATAAAGGCGTATCCACATTGACATATCGCGTAACTTACTCTTTATGATTTTACTTCTGTTTTTTTTTCTTTTTTTCACTACGTATCGCACATATAGAAGAGAGAAGCCTAGTGTTAAGCTCTCCACTTTTCACCGAATTCTGGCGAACTTTCATAATAAAATATTAATATTTGAATAAAACTATTTTTTAACTAAATCACGTTGTGAATATAATAATTTACAAATCATTAATTTGGAAATTATTAACAGTGGTAAAAAAGTATTACTATACATTCATTATGTATATTTTTTTGCATCTGTAAAAATGATAAATTTTAATTTATTTTTTAATGAACAAAACCATTGCCTATTAAGTAGTAACAATAAAATTGTTTACAGTTAAGCATATACTAAGTCAGGACGAAAAGCCGTATTTATCTTTAAGTTTATTTTATGGCACTATTTTGAATGAATAGAGCACGTGAGGTGACGCTGGTGTTGACAAACAATAGGATTACAGCATAAGATGAACGGTGCCGTAGTTGTACTATACTCAGAATTATGTGAGGCTTTTCGGGATTTAAAAAAATAATTTTTACAAAATAGAAACAAAAATGACATAACGGGATTTTTAGCCGGGGTATTTGAGAGATCCTGCTTATACATAAATTTATATTATAAATTACACAATAAATCAATGTTTTAACAGCAATACCTCAAATTTTATGGGGATATTGTGGCCGACGGTTGTGGGTTCGATTCTCAGTCGGGGAATGAATTATTGACTATTTTCATTTTCTCGCCCTGTTAACCGGACTAAGCGCAGAGTTGACTTCCGACACTCAAAACGAATTCTTGAGGTATGGCCTCACAAATTTTGTGGAAATAGGTGGCACAAGCGCAAAGTTTCGGTATGGCCGAAGGTTTCGGTTCGAAACTTCGATCGCTTACTAATTATTTAAACTCAGAACTCCTTATTTTTTTTGCTAAAACTAACTATGCAGCGACAACCTTCCTTATCGTCAGGTATACAAAAATATTATAACTCGCTTAAAAGGCTGAAGAAATTCTCAAGTAATTAAACAAATTAATAATTTATGATTGTACATTATGAAATGCATGACAGACTGGTTTTGATAAGAAATATTTTAGAAAACACCCGGACCGTTGCTTAAAATATTACATTTAATATTTATATAAGATAATTAAAACACTCTGGAGCCACATGTATATATATATATATATATATATATATATATATATATATATGAAGGCTTCTTTTACATTTGTTTTACAGCCATATGCACATCCGCTTTTTAATAGAATACATGAAATAAAAATGGTTGTAAATATGTTTATATCTCTACGCTAATGGTGGGTAAACATTGTAAAATTATTTCTTTTTGTAATTCATTTTCTAAGCAAACGTTATTTTCAAACGCTTCTATTTAGTTTGAAATGAACAGATTTCATTTCATCTATTGTTTTACGACTTCTGTCTTATTTTTTTTTTCAAAAGACTACAGAAATAAGCGCTAATGTCTACAATAAAACGTCCAACCCGAGTATTTTTCACATGATTCACGACGAAAAAATTAAATTAACGCTGATGTTACAATATAAGAGAAACCTAAATATTTTTAAAGTGTCATACTTATTATGTCTCTTTGGCATTGTCGTCATATAATGTAATATTAAAATCCTTTTCGCTGTAGTGTGTACAAGTAAAAAAAAATAGGGTATGTACAAAATAAGTACAGGTACATAACTACGTCTCACTATATGAAGTTAATAAAGGATTGCAATTTAATATTATTTGTGGCGACCCTTTCGCCTATAATTTATGACTAAATAATTAAAGTAAAAAAAACAACATAAAAGGATTGTTAGTATTAGATATTAATTTACACTTAATTGATAACTCAGGTAAATAATGATTACAATACACGGTGTCGGCTTGTTGAATTACAACAAATCTAAAGCCTATTTTAAATCTCTAAAAATATAATACCCAATGTTGTATCAGATATAAATGAGATATCTGATACCGCATTGCTGTACGTTAAAAATTATAAATGTTAATTTTAAATTAGACTCACCTCAGGAAGGCAATGGTGCTGTAGGCAATAGTAATTGGTAGAGCCGTCGTGATGACACCAGGTTCCATCAGGGAAATAAGGATCGAGTCCCACGTCGTTCAGTTCCACTCTTGGCGCGTAGAAGCCTCCCCCTTCACTGCGCCTACAGAATATAGCACAACCCATCCACATGCGAGCTGAAATATTATTTAATATTCGTATTTTGCCTCCGTCTTAATTTATTTTTTTGTTTCTTTTTACTTCCATGTATATTTTTTGTTTATTGACGCCGTCGTGGCGCAGTGACACAAGCGGGACTGTAAATGTCACAGTTATGGATTCGATATCCAGTCGGGGAATTAATAATTGATTATTAGTATTTTTTCTTTCGGTCTAGTAAAAATGTAAACATAGCGAAAAGCAAAACATAACGTTGAGTTCAACCACTCGACACGCAATCCCTCAAAAATTTGACGGAAAGTAGGTAACGAAGTGTCTTAACACTAGGTTCCCTGTGCCTACCCTGCTATATGATGATATACAGAGTGAAGCTAAAAAAAACCCCATACAGCCTTCACCACAAATACTGTAAAAGCCTATACTTTTATTTTAAATACAAAATATCAACGGCTTAGAAAGATATTAATACCCACTTATAAATTAAATATTCATATCAATAGTGAAAATATTCACTTGATATATTTATGTATTATTTTAATATCTTGGAGTGACATCAAAGCAACGCCTATCCGACATTTAAAATAAATATTGCGATGATTGGATGTTATCTAAAAAAAACTATTCCAAACTATAATAAATATTCCAATATATGCCTATTGTTTCCTCCATTAATATAACTTAGGTAACATTAAAAACTATCGTGATTAATTTATCTTAAAATTCTTACTCTTACGTCAAATGGACACAAATGTAAAAGTAAAAATGGACTATGTGCTACAAGTACTATACTTTGCAACGGTAATAAGCAATTACTATTTTTACGTAAAATACTCAACAGAGAATTGCCATTTAATATATCAACAAAGTTATGGTTTCCTCATCGTCACCAGAAATGAATCATTTCTATGTAAATTAAAAGTAAAAGCTTATCATATCTCGTCACGAGTCATTATTATCTGTTTTAGTTTCGCTATAATTATGGATACTTAAATTTATTTGTATATGCTTTTTTAAATTTTTATACACGCTGTTTCCCGCAATTATCAGGCAGGATAGATGGAGAGAATCTGGGGTTTGTATAGTGTTACATCTTCCCCACTTCCTTCCATTCGGGAAGCATTGCGTGTTGAGTGGCGGAACTCAACTCCGTGCCTTGCCTCGTTACCAGAACGAGGAAATAAAAATATTAAATATTTTATTTCCTCGAGTGGGAATCGAACCTCCAACCTGTCACGTATACAGTCGCAAGTTTGTGCCCCTGCGCTACGATTTGCCTCGTTGTTTATATATCTTGGAAATAAAGCGCTAACTACAAAAACTGTTGCATTTTAAGAACATAAGACATGTTATATCAGATAACACTGACTCATTAAACTACGTGAACAATAGAACACCTTTTTCATTTGCATAATTATATTATTATGTAAACTTTATATTCGCTTGTCAGCAGAGGTATAATACTTACAGTATTTATTTATATATTTCTTTATCACTCAATACGCTTAGATAAGTTATTTAAATAATTGTTATATTAATAAATATTGAAAAAGATTATTTTCTATATTTTTCAAAAAATATAATAAAAAGCTATGACGATATCGATGCTCTTCCACAAAAAAAGTAAACACTACAAAGGAAGAGTATAATATAATATCTGAAATTTTATAAATGCGATGATGAATTGTCAATTCTTAGAAAATCTGCAGGGGCTGCCTCAGTTGGGCATGAATGCGTTTACCTTGGTAGTAAAATAAACTGTTTCAATATAAGAAATTAAAAAAAAACAAAGTGTTCATATTTTTTAAAGTTGGTTTAAATTCAAAAAGGCATTTTATTCTGGAATTTTATAATTATATAAGAAAATATTAATTTTTCCGTAGGTTTAGGCACCTTTTCCAAATATTTTTTTCTCTCAGAACTGAAAAGTATGTCACATGACTGACAACAACTGAGTGCCTTGTGTTGTTTTTATAAGTAGATAATTATCATGTTCGATGGAAATACTTAATATAAACATTTTGCATGCAAATGCTTGTATATGCGTGTATAATGGAAGCTTATCTAGGCTTACTTATTATTAACTATATAATATAATTGACATATGTCATATATTATTGCATTGATAATATTAATTACTAATGACGTATTGACGCATCTCTGATAGGAGAAATTATGTTTAGAAAACAGTAATTTAATTTCCAATCTATTATATGTAACTATGAAGTGCCATGTTGTCAAAACAATTTATTTTTCCAGACGGATGCAATGATTGTATTTTATATGTAATAACTTTCACAAAATACCCTCTAGTTTATATGTAAAATTATAGAAACAATGTGACATCAGTCTATAATTTTATATATAAGAAATTATCGTCCATAGTTTTGTATGTCTACTACTACTTTTAACTTTGTTGATTTTTACGCCAAGTTTTAGACTTTGTCTGTTATTTGCTTCTTGAGCTACGCAGGAGTTACATATTTGATTCAAAATTCCCTACAAGGTCCACTAATGAAATATAATAAACTTACTGGGGTCGTGCGGCGCCTGCAACCCACCCCCACGAGGGTCGAGGTCCGGCAGCAGCGCCGCGTACTCGCCGCACTTGCGCGCCGCCAGCTCGGTTGCGCCCACACGCTTCTTTTTACCGCAAACCTGTCATTTAACATATTGCCGAGAAGAATTAACAGGAGTTAGTTAGAATAATGCGATATATCTTCAGGAGAGAAGCTGTTCTCTCTTTTCAGCTTTTCATCCCATGACTCATTGAAATGTTGTATTTTGTATAACTAAGAGATCATTTTCATAGCCAGACAAGCGAATAGAGTAAGGCGAGGATAGAGATTTTGAATAGGTACTTGATGCCAAAATCGGTGAATTGACTTTCATTTTGACATGAGTCTTGTAACGTTATTATCATCGAATTTAATATAACTAAGATACTAATTATAAACATATGTTGTATTCGTAACTTATATTATGTTTATGATAACATATCGCATCAAGACCTGTGACCTCTGCAAGCATCGCCAATTAGGCATATTGAAGATATGGACAAAAACACGGTTTTTATTATTAAACTTTGCCATTTATACGAGATAAAACACGACATTAACAGACTGTCGTGGCGCAGCGGCACAAAGGTGTGACTGTAACGCGAAGGTTGTGGATTTGATTCCCACTCGAGGAAGTGAAATATTTATTTACGTTTATATTTCCATTTCTTCGCTTTGATATCGAGGCAAAAGGCGGTGTTGAGTCCAGAAATCGGCAGAAAGTGGGGAACGGAGTGTCTTAACACTAGGTTCCCTCTGCCTACCCTGCTGTAAAACGGGTGAAGCTGATCATGATTATAAACAAGGCATTAAGAATATAATAAGAAGAAATTGTTGATTTTTGTGTTATTATTATTTTTCTTCTATAAACTAAGTTTAAATTGCAAAAAAATATATAACTCGCCATGTCCATAGTGATTAACCAAAACAAAGTAAAGTTAGTTAATTAAAGTTAAGTTAAGTTAAGTTAAGTTAAGTTAAGTTAAGTTAAGTTAATTAAAGTTAAACTTGTCATTGACTAAAGAGCCTACTTCTCTTTAAGCTTTTAACTTCATTATCATAAAGGTATTCAAAAGTAAGAAATTTCGCAGATGATAACCAAAGCATATAAAAACATTTATATCTGTTTTTCATTAAAAAGTAGCAGCTTTGTTATATAATTTTCATAAAATAAATCTTATATCCACGAGCGCTATAATATATCAGGTATAACAGAAAATCATATTTTATATAGATTTTAATACTTAATCTTATAAATAACTTAAATATTACTGACATATAATCTACCTTAGAATCATCGCAAAGTGCCACATCATATGCAGAACCTTCACAAATGGCGTTTTCCGGGCACGATCGCCTGCGTTCTCTCGCACCTCGACTTTTGTACGTACATCCTGAACTGCAACTACCTTCACTCCATTCACTCCAAGAGTCTCCTTGTTGTCCTTGTGAAGGAGGCTTTGCACTGGATACGATTGTTGTATCTGCTGTTACGCAGTCTCCACCTTGACACCACTGAAAATACCCATATGGGGTAAAATAATATAGTAATGGTTTATACATAGCAGTTTACATGGTGGTAATTTAATGTTAACACATTATTAATATTGAAAAGTAGCCGTAATTTTTTAAACTTTTGTTTCTAAAATTATGAATTAGAATATTCGTACTTTGTAGGGGATTCCATTGAAAAGCCATTAATTATCCCATAAAAGAATTTAACTACAGGCGCGCTAAGTTTAAGGCTATTCCAAGTATAAATATTATATACATGCATCACCTCGACAGGAATTGAACCAAATTTCCCGCGATGAAAACACTAAGCATGAGGAAAAATATTCATAAAAATGAAAAACCCTATGAAAAATGAGTATGAATGACCACGAGTGATACATTTAGGGTAAACACATACGTTGATGGATTTGTATGCAAATTAAAAAAAACTAATTACTTAGAATCCATTGGAGAATTCATTGAAAGATTTCCACTTAAAAGCAAAATGGGCGAATCATCACCATTCAACACTCACGAAAAATACCTTTGTTTTTAGAAAAACTAATTATTTATAACAAGTTAAATACTCTAACCATACTATGCAGGGTCGAAATTAATAAATAAGATTTTACGACTGTTTATTATTATTTATAGTTGTGAAATATTAGCGTTGTGAAATTGTTATGATAACCCACGAACTGACTAATGTAGAGAATGTGATGGTGGAAAAATTTAAAAGCCTACAGCAGACAGGCTCCTTGAAAATGGATAAATCCGCTATTGTGAATGTTTGTTAAGTAACTTACTAACAGTCTTAGTAATGTCTAGAAAATCATTAATGAAATAAATAATTAATTTCAACCATTAATCTACCAAATGTAGCTATAGTTCATATAATATTTCTATAACAATGATTTTCTCACCTTTCTGCCCTTTTTAAAGAAATAAATTTCTTGATTTTTTATGGTCGCCTGTAAGTAATTGCTTTTAGTGATAAGGCCACTATTGCACATTTGTGTATTTTTAAATTATTGTAATGAACTGTATGTTTTTTATTTGTGCACTAAAACATTATTATTTCTCTTTTATAACTCACGGGTTCAAAAGAATCGGGTCTCTTGGATGGCCTACGTTGGGAACCCAGATCCAACACGTAGAGGCCCCTTAGAGAATAAACAAATGTTTTACTGTGCCGCATCAGCCGAAACCCATCTCTGGGTAATCACAGGACAAAGATGCAAGCTACTACTGGGCTATTGAACTGCTGTTTCTTTTTTCCTTTTTGCATTAATAAATATTTGCTATAATTTACATAACAATCGTGGTTGTAATTTTTTCAATCAAACATTAAGTATCACCTATGTACGCTGCATATTTGCGCAATATTTCATATTCTATGTCAACCATAAAGCCTACAACATCTGTAGATAGATATAAAAGATAAGAAGAAACGCCTTTTCCATTTATTCCATTCCATTTATTCAGGAGACTTTAAACACGCGTAAGGGGCTACATTACAAGTAACTAAAAGTGCATTAACACTAGCTTTCAATGTCAATCTCCTGTAGTGGAGACTGGACTTGTCCTACTAACGTTGCCTTCGAATAATTAACTCTGTTTTAAATTTTACCTTTCCCGTCCCACACGAGGTGCCCGGCAGCGCGGGCCCGGCGTAGTAGAAGCCGGCGCGGTGCGGCGTGCGGCACGCCAGCTGCAGGCACTGCGCCGCCTCGCCCACCGCGCCCGGCGCCACCGCCGGCGCCGCGTCCTTGTCGCGCAGGAGTATCTGTAATATATCATTATATTGTCAATATATAAAACTTTTACATTACTAATAAAACCTAATAATAAGTTCTACATCTACCGGCTAATATGCTTAAGTTAGTTTATTTCTAACATCAAATTTAATTATAATCATATGTAGTAACTTTATATAAGCTGACGTAGCTCTGGAACTCAACCGAACGCGGAATGGCGGATTCTTAAACTTGTTAAACTGTTACGCGAAGAAAAACAAAGATGTTGACGTAAATTGAAAGAAAGATAAATAAATAAAAGCTCGTATTTTTTGATTGCGTTGACTGAGAAACTTAATTTTGTTCAGCTATTATATTATATTAATTTCAGCTCCACGAGATCTCGAGATAATTGGTATTGACTGACAGGCAACAAAGTAATTTTGTAAGGTTTCCGTTTTTACCCCTAATGAAAAAAGTACATAGATGATTCTATAAACATATTTTATCACGGGCGATCGTGAGATGGTACTTTAACGTCGACATAATACAAAATTTTGAAGTGTATGCAAACAAGTATAGATGTGTTTAGTATAAAGTTTCTACAGTGTAAATAATATAAGGTTGTTAATTCATATCTAATAAAAATATGTGTGAAGCGGCGCGAGATCACAACCATTTGTAAACATATATGTTTAAGTAAATATTTAGTTACATTTTTGGAGTGAAATTCTAAAATTGTTTAATATAATGAAAACGACAATTATATATATATATATTATCTGTAAAAAGTTATGCAAGTTTAAAAAATTTAGAAAGTAGAAAAAAAATGCTTTCATTTTATCGGTTTTCAAAATACCCTAAACTTCTTAAAAGATCTTGTTATTGTTATGTAATATTTTACCATTGTTAATTAATTTTATGTGTTAGCATTTAATTCATTTAATCACCTCGCACTGCTTCTTTGCTCCCCATACAACGCCTGGTGCATCTCCAAATCTCTCGTGTTTGAGCTCTTTGGGAGTGTCCAAGTCATCACTACCGTCGAACAAACATGTCGCCCATCTGTAAATTTATATTCAAGTTCAAATTTCAAAAACATACGTCAAGCAATAAATATTATCATATATATCAGATGCGAGATTCCCCATCGTTGCATTTCTTTTGAACCAACCTCAAAAAATGATGTTCTCATTTTCAACCGACTTCAAAAAAGGGAAAGGATCCCAATTCACCCGAATATTTTTTATGTATGTTCTTGTCATTATACCAAAATTTTAGTTACTTAAGAAACATCCTAGGTCAAGAAACATCAAGGTCTACTCATCACTTAAAATCGTAAAATAAATTAAGAAACATCAAGGTCTACTCATCGCTTAAAATCGTAAAATAAATTAATTCTTAACAAAAAACTACACTAAACTACACTAAAACTGACCTCAAACAATAAACAAACAAGTAAAAAAAATTTATTTTATTTTCAATATTGTTATAAATATATATAATTTATACTAATTAAATTAAGTACTAAAATAACGAGAAATAATACAAAAAACACACGTTATCTAAAATGGAGATAGTATGAAAATATAATGTTATATTACGTTTCACTCTATTGATTTTAACATTGACGTGATAGTCTCCTGGATTTTTTTTTCCTCTATGGACCTGTGGGCTCCCTGGGACCCCTAAGCTCATTACGATACGTCTGTCGCAGAGGGTTAAAAACCGTTGAAAGAAAAACTTGGTGGCCAGATAGATTAAAACATTTTACATCCATTACGCGCTATATGAAACTAAGCCTTAAGATTATATTGAATTTATTTTATGTATGACATAAAATAAATTCAAAAAATCTATGTGTTGAATATTTGTTTATATTGACATTATCTTATTTTTAAGCCGTATTTGTCTGTTATCCAGTTGATCGAAGAATTTCAGTATTAAAAAATCTAGTTATTAAATATACCTATTACATAAAATCTGTACATAGAGCTGCAAAACTACTTACTGTAAATCAGCAGCTACTCTCGCACTGCAATGAGACCACGTGGCCTCCCCGTTAGTGCCGCGCGACGGCGACATTATGTAGCCGTCGCGGGCGCACGAGTTGCCCGTGCCGTCGTGGTGCATGCCCAAACTGGAAACATATTACAAACATATTACTTATCCTGTTAGGTACTTTCAATTGCCCGTAGTACAGTGCCACAGTGTCCGACTGCACTCGCGACGGTCGTAGCTTCGATCATCCATTCGGAGGAATGAATTATTTTCATTTCCTCGTTCTGGAAACACATAACACGAAATATCTCGAAAATTGAGAAAGAAAGTGTCTTAAATCTTAACCGCTGCCTTGCTTTATGCAGATATGGAGTATAGTTTATCGATCCCATACATTATGGGAGAATTACTATTTATAAGCTTAGAAGGCTTAAGGCTCTGTAGAAAGTACTTGTTCTATTAATATTACAATATTATTACTATAATTGTTAATAAATTAGAAAAATAGAGAAACTACTCGTCTATGCACTATATTAACTGGCATATTGCAGGAAAATAGGTGTAATGATTAACTCAGTCCTTTTTCTATTTAATAATGCAGTTTTAAACTAAGAAAAAGTATCTAATTAATAAACAACAAAAATTATATGACATATTAATAAAAGAAAACAGAATATCAATAAATTATAGCTGGAATATTTTTCCTTCGTATGCTCTCCATTCAATATGTCATATTCACGTGTGTTACGCCCGAATTACCATAAATAAAGAACTGAACTGAGACTGTAGTATGAAAAGGCAAAGGCAAATGTACATGACGATACATAAAATCCTTCTCTAGAGAATGATACTAGAAAAAATCTATTTCCTAGTAGAAGAAAAGAAATTAACATTAATAATAGATTTAGACTAACTTATGTCCGATCTCATGGGCCAATATGTACACGGAGGTGAACCCGGCGGAGGGGTACGGCCGGCCGAGCGCGTCGGCCGCGCCGAACTCGGCCACCACGCATGCGTGCGCGGGCAGGCACACGCCGCCCACGGGCGCCAGCCCCATGGTCACGCCGTTGCGGCGCCCACCCTCTTCCGAGTAGAAATCTAAACTGAAATTGAAATGGATATGGTGTTTTACTTTAAGATCTTTAAGATCTTATATACCTACTTTAAAACAGTTGAAGGGGATTTTCCCTGCTTATGGGAACTCTATAAAAATCTTAACTATTGGTTTGAAACTAATAATGCGAACAATTCACATTAAAATAATGTAAAAATTTTTAATTCTAAATCATATAAGAACAACAAAAGATAAAGACTACATATTAAAATATTCAAGTACTAACGCTTTTCTCAACTTGGTATGTTGAGAAAAGTCCAGTCGAAAGAAATAAGATGGAGGTTTATTTGCTATAACTTTGGTTCATTTATTTTTCAGGCGACGCGATGCCGACGACAGCGTATAGTAACGTGAGCTGAAGAAATGCCAGCGCTACGTGTCGATGTTCACACTCACACTCCGCCGACTCTTTATGATAATTATTTGCATGTTAAGGATATTAATTAGATTATTATTTTTTAAATAAATGTAATATTCAAATACAATTAATTCAACTACACGCTCTATCCCGCACACAGCAGGGTAGACAGAGGGAACCTCGTATGAAGACACTCCATTCCCCACTTTTTGCCGAATTCTAGAGGCATTGCGTATTGAGTGGCAGAACTCAACGCCGCGCTTTGACACCAGAGCGAAGAAATATATTATATTTCCAATATAAACGTAAATAAAAATTT
The DNA here is from genome assembly GCA_037355905.1 of Heliconius aoede. NCBI lineage: Eukaryota > Metazoa > Arthropoda > Insecta > Lepidoptera > Nymphalidae > Heliconius > Heliconius aoede. The sequence continues at coordinate 1,342,301 of JBAIZZ010000157.1, forward strand.
CACTTCCTCAAGTGGGGATCGAACCCGCAACTGTCGCGGTACAATCACACGCGACGGCTTCAAGAAACGTCGTATATAAATTATAGACAAACCCAGATAATAACAGCGCCATGTCCCAATGTTCAGGGTCATCATCATCGTCGACGTTCAAAGAGCGTTGATAGTCGCAGAAGGAGTCAAGAAGTCGGCCACGTTCAGCGTGCTTGGATAGAGACGGTGGCTGAGTTCGCAACAACGTGATGCGAACGAGGGAGAGATGGACGCGGGTACCCAGAGACGAATGGTGGTAAAGGGCTTGTACCTACAAAAATTAATTGTACAACTTATATGTAAAATGTCTGCTATTTAATATCTCTTAACTTTTCATTTGAATATAATTATTTACTTTACGATATAAAGCAATAAAGTTTTTCAACAATTAAAAGCAATGTTGAACTCTTTACTAAGTATAAATGACTATACGATATACGAATTCATGCAATTTTTACACATAATTGTGCAATCAAATTAAATTATTCTTGGTAATAAATTTTATTTACTTTTCGTCATTCAGATCGATCTTAGTACCGTTGCTGTTGACCTAAGAGCATTTTAATGTACACTCATTTTTTTCTTCGAGATGGCACACTTTTAATGTTTACTTTGTAAACATATGTCGAGAACATTATATTAAAAAATGACTATATATTTTATAGATACTTAACTACATACTAAATATGGTATAATGTCACATGAAAAACTAACGCCATTTATATATGCGAGGAGCATATCACGCAAATCTGCTTCATTATAATTGAGTTGAGGATAGAACAATTTGTACGCTGCTTCATCCAGAAACAAGGCGACTTCTATAGTGTAGGAGGTGGGTGCGGGTTTGGTCGGGTAAACTCTTGGCCGTCTCACAGTGCGACGAACTGGTCGATCGTCGTCTAGTAGAGAGGGTGGCGGCGCTGCCCGTCTAATGACGTGTGCCGTTCGGTCTGGCCTGCTACCTTTTGCTGCCCGCCCAACTCCTGGTGACAGTGGTCGAACCTCATATGTCGAATTTTCAGTCATTATAAGCCCATGCTGTAAGTAAAAAAATAATCAATGCTATTTGTTACAATTCTGAAAAATTTTACATGTTTTTATAATATTTTGCTTTATTGTGAGAAATGAAATTAGAACTCATAAACAATTGAATTTTTAAATAATGAAATGATAAGTATGTTGTTTTCATCTTTACCAAGGTTCATGATAATGTCTACTATCGAGAAAAAAGTATTATGTTGATAATCGTCCTAGTTCTACATACATGTCATTAATTTATCCGATTGATAAATATTGATAAAGAATAAAAAAACAATGACTAACTAGCGTATGATCTCTACACGCTGAAAAGGCAGCAACTGCGCCAGGTCCGCTATGAAGAAAATGACAGGTGGAATCTTTATTCGACAGGGCCTCGTCCGGGCCCTTTTCTGTCCATACTTTAAATTGAGGTGAAACTAATCGCCTGTTAGGCGTGAGGTGTAGGTCAAAGCTTCTGGAATGTCAAAAACATGTAAGATTGCATAAAAAGTATTTGATAAGTTTTTTTTAGCTTCACGCTGCATCCCGCACACAGCAGAGTAAGTAGAGGAAACCTAGTGTTAAGACAGTCCGTTCCCCATTTTCCGGTGAATTTTCGAGAAATTGCGTGTTGAGTGGCGGAACTCAACGCCGCGCTTTTTGCCTAACCACCAGAACAAAGAAATGAAAATATACATTTAAATAAATATTTCACTTCCTCGAGTAGAGATCGAACGCACCACAAGTCGATTTTGCAGCACGCTTTGCGCCACTGCGCCACGACGGGCCTCTAGTATATTATGGGCTAATAAAAAGGCTAATAAAAGTGCACAAAGGAAAAAATAAATAATTATTTAATTATTTCTTTTATTTCTACCAACGCGTCCTTTTATTGTATGTTAATATAGAAACCACCAATATTAGTGCTGTATTATTAAATAATGTGTAAAAATAAGTTAATGTACCTTCCAAAGGCGTCAAAACTGTAAGGCAATGGAACATCTTCATCGGAAGCTCCATCAGTCTGCGCCTCGCGCGGTAGCAGCGCCGGTAAATACACAACTTGTACGTCCTTACTTTCATCATCAACTTTTAGGACTTCATCCGAGTTCAGGCCACCCGACCACCATCCATGAAATGGCAAGATATCCTAAAATTTTAAAGAGACTTACTCGAGAACAATTATTCTAAGCTTACGACAAACACGCTTTACTGAGAACAAGTTACAACAATAGCCTTTATGATGTATTGACTAAACCGTAACTCGCTTCTCATATGCTGATTAAGCGACCTCATTGCAAAAAAAAAATGGATACAGTATAAATATATATAATTATATATTTACGTTTATTTACTTGTTAAGTAAGGTTAACATATAAGGTTTATTATAACTTTTTTCTAAATTGTAATCGCGTGCACTAGATGAACGTTTTTCAAGACCATAGAATGTACTTCTTAATAGGTATCGTCTAATATCTGTGTTACTTGCTCGTTAACTGTTTATTTTAATCACCGTGTTGACTTCTAGAGAATTTGTTATTTTTTTAATCGAACACTATCAAACAAGTGTACATGTACGCACATGCACGCACATGTGTGTGTTAGCAATTGACCTTAATTAATATTCTTAAAAGTCGTCCTATGTTTCTAGTGGTTTGACTGTACCTACATCCAAGTATATACAAATTTTATTAGGTTAGTTAAAATTCAAGTAATTAGTTTTATAATGTGATTTTTTTTATTTGGAAGAATAATTACATTGAAAAAAATTCTCATTTTCGAGATATTTTCATTACTCACAAATAGGTGACGGTCTGAGAAGCTGAATGATTGACAACCTATAGAGGTTAGTGAAACCGAAATCAACACACATGAGTCATCTCGGTGTAGACACAAAATTAACGGTCACAAGCAAAGTAAAGGGGAAAGTAAAACTATTTGTTTGTCCATTACATCCACGCGACGCGGGACAATAGATGTTTATTATCGACTTAAAAAGCAACACCGATTTTTAAAAAAAAAAATCATTAATTTTGACTCGCGTTACGTTCGCGTGCCAGATGATGAAAGTAATTCGCATCGATCTCAATTACGTGGAGTCCGCTCCGCGCCGCCTCGAGAACAATAGCCGCCGGGGCCTGAATCATTGAGGTGCCATCAAAAAACGTCCACTACGTGACGCTCGCGCTTGTGTAACCACTACGTGATCCAGTACGGGGAAGACCTATGGCTCTACAGTTATGTAATGTAATTGCCAAAATAAAATTATACAATCCAGATCACCGGCAAGTAGGCAGTGAAAGTTAGTACGCTTGCTCTGCTTTAAAAATCAATCAATTATTACGACAGCACATTACCGTTTCATATTATTTGTTCGAAAATATATTTATGTTACGTTATATTTTTAATAAAATATATTAAAGTTTACTTTTGTTCACATAATAATCAGATTCAAGCTGTATGCCGAATACAGCAGGATGGGCAAAAGGAATCTATTCCATAGACTTGGCATGATGAGTGGCGGTATTCAATGTCGCGCTTTACCTCGACACCAAAGCGAAGATATGAATGTGATCGAACCCGGAACAGTCGCGTTTACACTTGAGTATCTTCACGATTTAAGTCACATAATTCTAATATTTACACAAGTAATATTAAAAATGTACTCATAATAATATGCAAATTGAGAGTTACAAACGACCCCGACCTGAATACTGTTATAATAACAAGAGAGCCGGTGAGAGAGCCGTCAAGAGACTAACTACTTTGTCTTGTTTCCTTACTTCCGAACAAATGATGTGGTCATCAGAAAGTATCCGTTACCCATATGAATGACACATGTACGTGTTGGCTTTGACTTGCAGTTTGAAATATTTCAAAGAACAACATTTTTAATTTCCTCTCTTTTAGCCAAATAAATTTTTTTTTGGTGTACTACCATTAGTCATTACATTTATTTCTATAAAGTATAAAGAGAAATATTTAATTTAGATTGTATCACATAAGACAGACTAGAAAAAGGAAAACTTGGCAAAAATTTTACATTGGCATAGAGACTTCCAGACATAATACTACCACTGCAGTCATTTAGTTCTACACACATAAACGTACTATAGCGTGGCTGTGTGCTTTGGAGCATCGAGTGGATCAATAGGGTGAACTCATTTTTTCACAAACAGCCAAGTTATCGAGTTTTTAATTAACCACGTTATTATATATATGAAATGATATAAAGGATACTTCTGTGATGAGACAGACATGAATTCAATTACCAGTCTGGAGAATATTCTATTAAAAAAATTGTCTGCTACGTACAAGTCTACACGAAATATGATGATATTCAGGACCCAATATGCATTGTCTCTTAGATTAGATGGAAAGTAGAGAACGAATTGATTTGAAGTTTAAAAAAAGTAGGTATTATTTGAATATATTTATTATTTTCAATTACACTATAAATCACTCTTTAATAATTCAAAATAAATATATTTTTTTTATACATTTAAGATTATTAAATGTATAAAAAATTCAGTATTTCCTACATTTTGAATTAAATTTGTATTTAATTAAAAAAATAAATAATAAAGAAACAACGCTACATTATCATATTTGGAATTCTACAGTTGTAAATATAACATTAATGGCGATGTTCATATTCGAAAAGGAGATTGTGAAAAACAATTCAAAAGCCACATTTGTTTATATTTACAAATCATATATAAATTAGTATTTATAAACAAAGATACAAGATTTTTCGACTAAAGGGACGTTCAGCAAGAGTTAGTGTTATCTAACATTAATTTTACTAAAAGTATTTGTATATGATAAAAATAAAGCAACCATATACTGAAACCTATGTTTTTAATAGGTCAACACGGGGGAGCCCGAGGGCGACTCGATAGGTCACCGCCTACAGCTCCTTCAACAAAAAGTCAAACATGCAGATGAACATTACAGGGCTATTTATACGTAAAATACTGCGACAGACTTAATATTCCTTAATCATTTTATAATTTAAAAAATGTTCATCTAAGAAGGGTATAGAAGGTTAGACTATGTTTTCACAATTTTTATAACACTCAAACGGTATAGTAATATATATATAAAATTTATTTTAGTTTACAAATAATTAAAATAATTATTGCAGTACAGATTCACGATGTATACAGCAGGAAAGGCAGAGAGAATATTTTGATAAGACACTCAGTTCTCCACTTTCCGCCCAATTCTGGTGGCATTGCGTATTGAATGGCGGAATTAAACGCCGCGCTTTTGCCTCTACATCAGAGCGAAGAAACGCAAATATACATTTATGTGAATATTTAAATTTATTACAGTACATATTTCTAATATGCAAATAAAAGCCGCCCGCCCTCGGACGCATGTTAGTCGTACTTACGGGAAACCGCGCAGGCGCGCCGCCTCGTAGCGCGAAAATCAAAGCTACAAACACAAGTTTAACTGTGCGCGCCATAGCTCACTGGCATCTCACTTCACGACTCGTACAGCTGAAGTACGAAACCCGACACTTCTTTATAAGCACGTTTCCATGCAGGTGCTTTGAATATCGGCGAAGAGAGGCCACCATTAGAAAAGTAATCACTTCGCTGTATCGCGATTAGAGCGCGTTCACTTATGCTGTGTCGGCTACCGAATAACGACGGCGGGCCCTCAGTCACCTCTCGCACCTCCGAGAGAAAGTCAAAGGAAAGTGCAGATTTTGGCTGTCAAGACGCCGCCCACACTCGTCCCCGGAGGAGCATTGTCGCCAGTCATCCATCACTCGAATCTGTCGCGCGCTGAGGCGTTTAACGCTTCCGCTGATTGAAAACAAATTAATATTATCGACAAATTATTATTATCTATGTTTGCAGTTTTATCTATGACATTTTATGCTAAGCAAATTTTTTATTATCTTTTTGCGATAAAACTATTTTATAAAGTAAATAAATAAATATATATAAATAATGAAGATTTACAGTTTCATTTTAAATTCTTGTTACCTCTATAAAATTTAAGGTCAACGATTCTCATATCTTCATTTTGCAGATAACTAAGACACCCGCACGATCATTAAACAATCAAATTTTGTTAAAAAAGCGGGCTGACTGAGTCATTCGTATATTGTCCCTAAGTAAATACTCTAATGTAAATATAATAAAAGACATATTCATATTAATTAGAATATCTTTATTTACTCTATGATTTGCGTTTCTCTCTCTGCTTTTCTAGTAGGTTATAAAAAGACCTTGTGGAAGAAAACGTAATTCTATAAATAATTATAAAATCAAAAAGACCGGTCAAGTGGGAGTCAGTCTCACTGATTGAGGGTTCCGTACAAATATTGGAGTTGTTTCTGAAATTCAAGCTTAGTTTTAATGCCAAATTTTGCCCCCTTTTAAGGTTATAATTTTTTAGGATTTAACCACTGTTAATGTATATTTTTCAGATGTTTTGCTAAATTAGAACTACCTGTAAATGTTAGCTACTATATTTAATAATTCTAGGTTAAACGGAAGACCTTTTAATTTTGATTCCCTTCATAGTGTCGAAATATACCTTCTTTGTGATATAAACGGCCATTCAAATAAATATAGGAATATCTGAGTATATGGTTTGAATTTCAACTCGATATCTCTAAGCGTTCCCAAGATAAAGAGTTTTGACAGACAGATCTTATAACTATTTCTTTTTTCTTTAAAAAGTACGGCACCCTAAACTAACTGATTAGGATGAGCATGTCCGAACTTATTGTTTTTTTAACTCTGGGCTGTATATCGCGCATAGGGTAGGGTATGGGTAGGCGAGAGAGGAAAAGGAGACGAGACCTGGGAATCCACTTACCAGAGCGAGTAAATCAAAAAATAAATAGTTTAGTCGTCCAAGTGACGACTTAAAAGCCAAGGAATCCTGTAGTTTTTATTCGGTCCTGGTGGTCAGTTGTTTGGCCCTGCGCTACAACTAGCCTAATATTTGTCGGAAATTCGGATTCGTCACTAATTTATTATTATTTTTTAATTTGAATAACATGTAAATTTGCTATTTGCTGTAAAATGTAATGTATTTTCTTCTACAACGCTACATAGAAACAAACATACTTATATACAAAGATATGTTTCTATACATTCTACATCTCTATATATATAATTTAATAAACACATTACCCACCTTTGCGTCTTACAGTCGGGTAAAAAACTGCTTTTATTCATATACTCGTATATGGGGTCATACTTTATACTGATAATATCATATATGGTAGCCAGAACGGTAGATACACGTATGTATATATAACACGACTATATATTATGTATGTGATATGTAATATGACAAATTAGGTATGTAAAGGACATTCGCCACAATAAGCATATATTATGAAATTCTTGACGATCGAAACTCAGTAATAATATGGTAGATTGTTAATGATTGTCGACGCGCAGTGGCACAGCATGACTGTAAATGTAACGGTTGTGAATTCGATTTCCAATTGGGTGAATTAAATATTAAATATTTTCTATTCGTCGTTGCGGTACAAAATAAAGAGCGACGTTAAGTTCTGCCAATCAAGAGGCAGTTTCGAAAGTTCGTCGAAAAGTGGAAAGCGATGTGACTTAACACTAGGTTCCTCTTACCCTGCTCTATCCTGGAAAAAGCATGATACCCAAAAAAGATTGTAATGCGCAACTTAGAATTAACTAACTTAAAAGCTAGGTAGATTAAAAAAACCTAACTAACCTTTAACCTACCTGTCTACTACGAATTTTTTTTCCTCTACGAGATACCTACTATTATTTCTAGATAGTAGAGAGATTTTTCATTGTTACTAAATACTAATAATGTAATATATTGTGGTAAAAGCTACAGTAATATATATAACAAGTTTAGCTTTCCATAATATACTTTAACGGAGACGAAGCAACGAACAAAAGCTCGTAAAAATAAGACTCTATTTTAGTAAAGAGAATATATCGATTAGGTGTTATATGCTCTATGTTTAGACACCGAGCTTGTTGCTCAGATTCCTGAGACGAACCCATGAAGCTCGGTGGTCTTCAATATGTTATTACACTTTATTGTTAATATAACATACAACCCATAAAAATATACAAACACCTAATTATTAATATAATATATAAATATTAAGATACAGTTTACGAGTATATTCATGTGTCACAACACTACTTGTTAATTTGCTTCTTTTAATTGGGCCGTCGTGGCGCAGTGGCACAAGGAGGCCCACTCGAGGAAGTGAAATATTTCTTTACGTTTATATTTCCATTTTTTCGCTGTGATGCCGAGGCAAAGCGCGACGTTGAGTTCTGCCACTCAACACACAATGCCTCCATAATTCTTGTGTCTTAATACCGAGGTTCCCTCTGCCTACCCTGCTGTGTGCGGGATACAGTGTGAAGCTGAAAAAAAAATGGGTGGTCACAACACTTCTGAGTGAGCATGGACCATCAAGCCTCCCCTATTTCTACGCTTATGCACATATATGATTCACAGTACATTTAAAACCAGAACACAAATAATTAATATTACATAATAAATTAAAGCTCTAAAAAGTAAGCAAAAGGAACTGATAATTTTCAACAGTTCTGCCGTCGAAAATTTTTAAAATTTTGTTAATTGTTTTTGTCTCGACATCAGAGCCAAGAAATGAAAAATATAATTTCGCCGAGTGGGAATCGAACCTGTCATTTACAGTCCCACGCTTATGCTCCTGGTCCATGGCTGGCCACATATATAAATATATTTATTTTATATACATACATTTACAATATTAGGTTCGTTACTTTCTATATTTATTAATTTTTACCCGACAGTACAATAAAAAGAAGGGTAACGTATTCGTCAGTTTATGTATGTTTTTATATACGTTTCTACATTAATTTGTTTCTATGTTGCATTGTGAAGATGAAATGGGTAAACCGACTATAATGAGTGTTACGTCGATCGATACGTTTTAATATTGGGACTAAATACAACAATTTACAATTTACCAAATATTTTCTGTGGAGATTGCAGCGATGACAGCCTGTTGAATATATTGGTATGACTCCGAACCCGCAAAGGTGGCGTTCTGATTCAAGAATAAGAATCTGATTAAGAATTCGAAAACTAGATTTTCTCCATTCTTAAATTTCAACAGTTAGTATGTAAAAAAGGTAAATAAATCATCGTTACAGCCATTTTCTCGTAGACTATTATACTACTGGATATACAAAGAAAAATCTGATTTTTTTTTAACTTACTTAAAGTTACGGATAACATAAATGCATGGGATGAACGTAACGCCTGCTGCTTTAATATCTAGCTAGCTGTAGCTAGTTTCTTTTGACATGTAATATTTAATAAACTTAGTTGGCAACGTAACGGACTAAAATCGTATAGAATCCACTATTGACAGGAAGAATGAAGCGTGTATTGAATAATAATGACGACAAACTGCTACAAAACCCTTATTATAAATATTTGCACATACATATCCAATGCGAACATTACTGTTTGCGATATCGTGATTGTATTCTTTAGCACGTTTGCGGTTCTTGTTACGACAACGATCGTCCGTACGGGAATACTTACATGTTGAACTCTACTTTATATAATATATAAATACTGGAAGCGATATCCGTCGTGCATACAGGACGGTCCCTCACACATGTTCCTGTACTGATGATTCATTTCTGGCAAAAAAAAAACCAGTGAGGGACGGCGGAGAACGCGAGTGACGCAGCGCAAGTCATTGCTCCCGATGCGTTCCCCGGCGGCCGACGCCATGCCGGAGCCGACGCTCGCACTCGCGCCCGAGCCGCTCTTCTCGCCTCTCTTCCTCGCTGCCTACATTGCGTGCGTCGCCGGCGCCGGAGCCCTGGCCAACTGCGCCCTCTTGGCGGCGCTCCTCAGGCGGTCGAGAAACGGTACATTTTAAATCTTCACAAAGCATGCCGTAGTACGTCAAATTAATGTTTTCGGTTGAAACTAATTGACTGTCACATCGTTAAGCAAACAAGTGTAGCGATGAGATACGTTTTAGTTATGCTAGTTTATAAGGTTTTATATTTTAATGCTTGCATTATTTTTTATTTATTTTCTAGAAATATAATAATAATAGTATAATAAATATTAATTGTTGTTATATATATATATATATATATTAAAAGGAATATAAATACAAATATATATTTTTTTCTTCTACAGATACTTGTGATATTTTTAATGCATTCATATCATTACAAAGGGACATAATAAGTATTTAATGCGGAAGAAAACATAACCTTGATTACAAATATTTGCATTCTGAAGTATACTCTAGTGTTTTTGTTTTATAAATAACGTAGTTGGTATATTTATACTTGTGGATTTATATATATTTTATTATGTATAGAATAATATATTTTACTTTTCATATCATAGCAAGTCATAAAGCAATATTTTTTTAAATCATTTTTCATCGAAGTGATAAGCGCACTGGCATAAACGAAGAAGTTCTGAGTGAATAATAAAATATGAAATGTAAAACAAAAGAACACTCTTACTTAAATACTCTATTTCTCCATTTCAGGACTGTTCCTAATAATCATACAGTTGGCTATCGCCGATTTTATTCTGCTGGGAACTTTTATCGGTCCCGAGCTGTGGTCCAATAACGCAAGGACATGGATGTTTGGAAGACTTGGTTGTACGGCATATAGAGGGCTTGCTGTATTTACATCAACAGCATCACTATATTTAACTATCACCGTAGCCCTTCATACATTATCTACTGCCAATTTGGAAAAAAAGGCAACAGTTGCGAAAGCAAAAAGAAACGAACGTGATGAGGACGACGAGATCAGATCTTCATGCCACAGCCTGGTAGCCAGCAGTGACACTTCCACTCCTCCCCGAACGATGAACGTGGACTACAGGCTCGTGGATACACGAGTGTCCGTTGCACCACCGTCAATATTTGTTTGGGTGTTGGCTGTGTCACTCAGCATTCCGGAGTTCGCCCTGGCCACGACCGTCCGACACGAACACGATACTATCGCGTGTACTTTAGTCGACACTAGCCACAGGATCAATATGCACTCTATGATTGCACTTTTTAATTTATTTCTTCCATCTTTAATTTTATCAAGTGCCGCCGCCCTCATTGTGTGCCAATTGCAAACGAAAAGAGTCTCAAAGTTGGAAGGGAGTGACACAATTTCTGCGCTGAAGCTGTCATTGTGTTTGATTTTCATATATTTAGTTTTTTGTGCACCACGATCTATGTTCTATATTTACGGACTGTATAGTTTACAAGATGTCAATAAAGTAGATATTGGATATGAGAATGACACTATCTTAATGATAAACATGTTGCTCAGCGCTATGTATCTCGCCGCAGCTCTGCTGCGTCCGTTACTGTGCATAAGTTTATTACCTAGATTAAGAAAAATATTTTCTTTTGGATTCAGAAATATCGACGAAGTTTAATGTTAAGCGAAATTTATAAGTATGTTACAAATTTATAGCTTTAAGCATAAAGATCTCCATGTCAATTGTATACAAATTACTATAATACCAATGCTTTATTTTTGATATATTAAAAATATAAATATTTCTTTTAAACATATCTATTGTGTTTCGACAAATCTTGTCCTCTGAATAAGTATTCATAAAGAAATAATCCATAATTTCCCATCACTTTCAATATATTTTCAAATGTGTTAAATTAATTATATACATGTAAAGAGTTGTTCTTTATTACATTTAGTAAGACAAAGGTTCTGGTATTTGAAAGAAATGAAAAAAGGAGGAGGAAGTGATATATTTGGGAAGTATGTTTGTAAAGATAAAGATGGACGCGCAAATGTGTATTGCTGTCGGTAACAAAGTTAATGGCGCCTTAGCTGCATTGATAAGACATGCAATTTTGGTACCAACGCTATTATGCAGACGAAGAATGAAAGAACGATGAATCCCGTAAAGATGCGATCTCTTCGTAAGCTTCGTATTTATGATTCAGTTATATACCACACTTTGTTTTAAGAAAACGAATAAAAACCTATCGGGACTCGAACGCGCACCTTCTGGACGCATATCACTTTCCAAAAAATATTATTGAAATACGATATTTTACAAATATAAATTTTAGCACTTGCGTAGGTATAATAATAAACTAATTTTTAGTTACGAAAAATATTACGTCAAAAAAAAAATTTTAAAAATACATTTTTTAGAATAATAAGCATTAGAAATGTCATTATTAGCCTCAAATGATATACATAATTAATCCTCGTTTTACGCTTGGTCAATAATTGAGGTAAGCGAAACAAACAGCAACCTCATGTGCATATAATGTACTAGAATTAGATAAAGGAATATTTTAGCGTAGGTATATAATTTTATTTTGGAATGTGTTTGTAGCAGAAAAATCAATATGATCAGTGTGTAATCAATACCATTTGGGGTATCATGGACAGGCATTTATAAGTAAATAATTATTACTTATAAATGTAATAATTGTATAATAAGAATATTAAAAATTATACCTGAATGTAGTCTTGTCTTGTAATCAATAAAAAAATACGTTGTGCTATCCAGAAAATATCATTATTTTACACTGGCAACACTAAGCATATTTGCCAAAAATATTTTTTTTAGCTAAAACTAAAATGCAAACAAAAACTACAGGCGCAAAGTTATATTTTTAGTAACCTTAACATTATTGAAGATATAGATTAAAAATTTGAGGGTGTCTATATTATATTTATCATGGTGTACCTGACTAAGAATTGAAATAAGTTTTTTTTAAAGCTTAGTTCTTATAGCAGGGTAGGCAGAGGGAACCTCGTGTTAAGCAACTCCGTTCCCCATTTTCCACAAAATTTTTAAAACATGGCTTACTGATAGCGTTATTAAACGCCCCACTTTGTATTAATATATTTATTAAAATCAATATATATCTCAAATATTTTCTTTAATTTTTAAAATTTAAAACCTAACATCTATAACAGCAAAAGCATATGAATTCTTTCAAAAACATCCATGATCAACTAATTTCTAATATGATTTGATTAAAATGAGATTTTCTTTATGAATTTGTCCAGAAAAATTATGTTTCTTGATTATAATTTATTTGAGCCTATTTTAAAATTCAATTTCAGATTTTGTTGGTCTTCAAGAAAACGTATAAATTTACAAAAGCTTGTTTTAGTACACAAAATATTTTCTTTTGGAATCAAACTTGGCTTTATTGATTTTTGCAATTTGCAAATCTATGAATATGAAATAAGAGATGCCCATTTTGCCAAGGTACTTTGGAATAGGTAAAAACTACGTCGAATGTTACATAGTTTAGATAAACATCTTGTTGGGGTTAATAGGTGGCGGTTTATTTAAATATTGGTTCTAAAACTAAAAATTGTATTTAATACAAAAGTTTATTGGTGAAAACATGAAAAATATAAGATTAATGGCTGATAAAATGCAGCAGAAATGTTACAATATTCGTCCATCACAACTATTTTGCTAATAAATGCCTGAAAATTCAGAATGCTATCGATTATTCAGTGATGGGCACAACAAAATGGTTAATGTCGACGTTAATATTCGTTTTAATATTATGTATATTTATAAGTCGAGGACATCACAAAACCACATAAAAGACACTAACAAGTTTTTTGTGCCCTAATTCCATACAGCCATTACAATTTGCAATTTTAATATTATGAATATCTATATTCATTTGGTTATTGGGCGTTATTTTAACAATTTAATAACTAATTGAATAATTTTAAAAGATTCACCATCATGGTCTCCATTTCACTGCGGACATGCGGCGAAAGGAATGTAATCGGGGAAAGGCCGACCGGGCTGGCGAGTCGTATCTCTAATCGATAAAAGGAAAACACTTTTAACTTAAGAAACCGTAATTTTAATAACTTAAGTTATAAATATTTATATTCATCAGGTCAGCTCGATATCTGTAATCCAGTGTAAATACAGAAATACAAAACCGTCAAAGATGACACAACATTTAATTTTAGACGGAACGTGAAGGTCCGCTGCGAACGACATATTTAACATTTTTTTTACAAGCGACGGCTCGCGGCGGCGGCGGCGCGACGTTCTCGAATGTTACTCGTTTTCTTATAAAACACGGGTGAGAACAAGTGCGTGCGGCGCGTTAGTTGTCGCCGCCCTCAGCCGGCTCGTCGCCGTCGCCCTGCGTGTCTGACGTCCACAGCGTCAGGTTGTCCCGCAGCAGCTGCATGATCAGCGTCGAGTCCTTGTACGAGTCCTCGTTGAGCGTGTCCAGCTCCGCGATCGCGTCGTCGAACGCCTGCAACCAATGCCACCAACGTCACGTCACACCTCGCCCACTCCGAAACGATTACTAACAAACAACAGAATGATGCTGGCTGGTTAGTGGTGTTGCAACATTGCCATGCCGGGTCAGTTAGTCGACTCTGGTTTTTGAATAGTAAACAGTATATACTATATTTTTCATGCAATTAAGAGATCTCAATAGTGGTAGTAAGTGGCGATAAAAATTCAGTTAGTTGGGATATAAGTAATCGTAGTTCACACTCGATCTCAATACATGTCAATAAACCTGTTTGGCTAAGTGACACGCCCTCGCAGGCGAGTTGATAATCTCGTAATAGAATACGGAAAAGTTGAGCGCGAGACCGAGCCTGATGGGATGGGTGGGTTGCATTTTGGCCTTGGCAATGTCGAACGCCTCCTGGTAGGCCTTCTGCGAGTCCTCCACCACGGCTGGGGACAAGCAAGCGCGTTAGTACGGCGAGCCAGACTCGTGCCAGCCAGCATCAAACCTGTGCGTAACTGACACTAATAATGACCTGCTTGGCGAGCTGACACGCCTTATCTGGTGAATTTAATATCTCATAATAGAAGACGGAGAAATTTAACGCCAGCCCAAGCCGTATTGGGTGTGTGGGCTGCATTTTCGCCTTGCTGATTTCGAAAGCATCTTGGTACGCTTTCTGTGAATCGTCTACAACGGCTGCAATATAAATACATATTATCAAATAAGTTCTTTAAAAAATATATTTTAATCAAATCATCAAGAAATATTACATATATGCATGATTGTTCTACATCTATTTGAAACTTCTATGTGTATAAACTTACAATTTCTGGTTTCTCCAGTGGCCACTTCTGCGAGGTACCTGTAGTAATCTCCCTTCATTTTAAGATAAAATACTTTACTTTCTGGATTACTAGCTTTAGGGATAAGGTGTTTGTCAAGTAAACCCTGTAACAACATTTATTTTTAATTATCAAAAAGAATTCTCAGTTAATAAAAACAATATACTTAATATATAGTTTTTTAATTAAAAAAAAGTAATTAATAGTAATAGTTTGAATAATGGCTATACAAAGCGTATGACTTGGAATAATTGGAATTTAACTTTTAATGCAAGACGTAACAATACGGCGCAGGTCGGGTATTGATTTTCAGATTCGAAACATTACTGCATGTACAAAGTTCGAAACGGCTCGAGTCCACTGAATTGAATTTTATTTTGTG